>JAJQXH010000030.1:1467500-1510000 GCA_022343465.1 Oscheius sp. G VE-2021 | reverse complement strand
ACATCGGTGGCAGTGTGATTCAGGTAGAGAGAGAGAGAGAGAAATACAATCTTACTTTCTTTCAGAAGATTACGGTATCCTAGTCCATTCCTGTGTGGTCGAAGACGGTCAAGGAGAGCGCCAGAAGGTTGTGGATGAACGTGGTTGTCACGCAGACCGCCTTCTTCTGGGAGACCCCACCTACGTGGAAAAATTGAATATGGCCTACCGGGAGGCCTACGTTTTCAAGTTTGCTGACCGGGTGGCCGTTCGATTCCAGTGTGAAATCAGACTTTGTTTCAAAGAAGACGGAGGATGTGATGGGATTACGGTAAGTAGAGAGAAGGTGTGTGTTTGTGTATGGACGTGTGGACGTGTGAACGTATGTGTGTATGGACGTGTGCATGTGTGTGTACTTGTTTGTGTGTAAGTTATATCGGCGCGTGTGTGAGTATGCTTGTGTTTATGCATCTATTTATGGGTGCGTTTGTATGTGTGCATGTGGACTTGTGCGTGTGTGGACGTGTGGACGTGTGAATGCATGTCTGTCTTGACGTGTGAACGTGTGTGTATGTGTGTGTGTGGATGTATGGACGTATAGATGTGTGGACGTGTGTGTGAACGTGTGAGTATGTGTAGGCTATGTTTGGGTGTTTGATTAAATGTGCGCGTGTGGACGTGTGAGCATGTGGACATATGGATGTGTGGGCGTGTGAACGTGTGAATGTGTGAGTGTGTGTTTGCGTCTATGTTTTGGTGTGTATGTACGCGTTTGGACGTGTGGGCACGTGGACGTGTGGATGTGTGCACGTGTGAATGTGTGGACGTGTGGACATTTGGTGTGAACGTGTGAACGAATGTGTGTATGAACGTGTGGACGTGTGGATGTGTCTGTGTGTCTGTGTGTCTGTGTGTCCGTGTGGATGTACGAACTTATATTTGTGTCAATGTGTGTGTGGGCGTGTGAGTGTGTGTTTGCGCCTATGTTTAGGTGTGTGATTATATGTGCGCGTGTGGACGTGTGGATGTGTGGGTGTATGTATGTGTGAAATGAAACAATTTCAGCCTCCAATTTGCCTGGAGAACAATTCAATCCTTGATGTCCCCGATACAAATTCCACCAGAAGACGGAGAAGTGCATCAACAAAAGAGGGAGACCTCATTTCCCAGACTGTCTATGTCTTGGATTCTGATGAAGACCCTCCTTCATCTCTCCTGGAAAAGCGGTTTTGTCTCTCAACAAAACGCCTAATCAACTGGATGTATCTTTTGGCTTTGGTGGCCACAGCCACCGCCGGTGTGGCCCTTCTTTCGATACTCAGGAAAAGGAGAAGAAGAATGGAGAAGGAATTTGCGTGTACGAGGAACATAGACTTTTACCAATAAAGTGAATTTCAATGTGGTTGAGAGAGAAAGGTAGAAAGAGAGAGAGAGAGAGAGAGAGAGAGAGAGAGAGAGAGAGAGAGAGAGAGAGAGAGAGAGAGAGGAAGGGAGGGAGAGAGTTTTAGCGAACAATTTATCCCGACACTAAATTCTCTTGGCTATGGAATGGTTTACTCCTCCTTCTTGCTCCTATTGAAGATGGCATCCATGTTGCCCTGCGACCACACCACCACAATGACCAGCGTCCCCAGAAGAGGAACCAATCCCAGGAGGACCACAACTGAAAGATTGGGATGTCATCAGAAGGGTAGGAAAGTCCTACTGATAGTGGAGCAGCAGAAAGTTCCCTCCAGACGGAGGAGGTAGTAGTGGGAATCGTACTTGTCCCTTCCGTACTTGCGCTTGCCCTTCTTTTCATTGCTCTTCGTGGTCTTCAGGGTTGAGTTCTGAAGAGATTGATGTTTGAGGTTCTATCACTCGAAAATGGGGCGATAAAGGCAATTTCTGCCTAAAGCGTGCGGCAACTGCAATTTCTTTCAAAAACTTTCTATCAAAAACCGTGCCCCGATTGCAATTTCTGTGTCGGAAACCATGCGGCAACTGTTATTTATGTCGAAAACCGTGCGGAAATTGCAATTTCTGCGGAAAACAATATTGAATGAGGTGATTTAGATATTCTAATTTAAATGGAAAATTTTGGCCGCTGATTTTATTTTGGCAATTTTGGCATTAAATTTCTGTCTAAAACCGCGGAACAATTGCATTTTTTGTCGAAAACTGTGCTGCAATTGTATTTTCTATATAAAACCGTGCGGTAGTTGCGATTTTTGTGAAAAACCGCGCAAAAATTGCATTTTTTGTCGAACACCATGCGGAAAGTGCAATTTTCTAGAGAACATCGTTCTAATTTTTTTTAAATTCCTTTTTTATATGCAAAATTTTGGCCGCTGATTTTATTTTGGCAACACCTTTAAAGTTCTGTCTAAAACCGCGCAAAAATTGCATTTTTTTGTGAAAACTGTGCGGCGATTGCATTTTTGTCGAAAACCGTGCTGCGATCGTATTTTCTATCTAAAACCGTGCGGCAGTTGCGATTTTTGTGGAAAAACGTGCGGCGATTGCAGTTTTTTGTCGAAAATCATGCGGAAAGTGCAATTTTTGTCAAAAATTGTTCGAAAATTGCATTTTCTAGAGAAAATCGTTCTAATTTTGTTATTCTTTTGTTTTATATATGCATAAATTTGGCCGCTGATTTTATATTAGAAATACCTTTAAATTTCTGTCTAAAACCGAACAAAAATTGCATTTTTTGTCGAAAAGCGTGCGGAAATTGCATGTTCTATCTAAAACCGTGCGGCAGTTGCAATTTCCCTCCAAAACCGTGCAACAATTGCATTTTTTGTGAAAAACCGTGCGGCAATTGCAATGTTAGTCCAAAACCTTGCGGCGATTGCAATTTTTGTCGAAATTCGTGCGGAAATTGCATTTGCTATGGAAAATTGTGCGGCATTTGGTATCTCTCTCTCTCTCTCTCTCTCTCTCTCTCTCTCTCTCTCTCTCTCTCTCTCTCTCTCTCTCTCTCTCTCTCTCTCTCTCTCTCTCTCTCTCTCTTTCTCTCTCTCTCTCTCTCTCTCTCTCTCTCTCTCTCTTTCTCTCTCTCTCTCTCTCTCTCTCTCTCTCTCTCTAACCCACCGAGCTCTTCTCTCCCTCCTCAACCTTCTTCGACTGTTCGCTCTTCACCTTCCCCATAGCCGACGCCATCTTCGAAGTCTCTCCACCGCGGCCGCCTCGGACCACTGTTCCCGTCGAGGTCGTGGTACCCGTGCCCGCCGTGTCCCTAAAGTCTTCTGTTTTTTTTATAGCAAATCAATAAACTTTACATTAAAATTAAAAATAAATTCAAAAAAAGAAAAGAAAAACTAACGTGAAGGAGATGTTAGTATCCGCCATGGTGGACGACAGGTCGCGACGTCAGCAGGAGAGGAAATGAGAGGAGGGAGGGAGAGAAGGAGAATATCAGCATAATTAAGGAGATGCTAATTTTCATTTTTCTTAAATTTCACTTTTCCAGCTACTTTTGAAATTTCCATTTTCTCGCCAAACACAGGCCGGGTTTCTCAGCAACCGGCCCATTTACTATACAAACATCGAGGGTTCGAATGGTGCGTGAGCATGTGATTGTGTGTTTGTGTGGGAGGAAACGTGTGAGTGTGGGCGTGTGACTATGTATGTGAATGTGTAAATGTGTGAGTGTGTGCGTCCCCCCTCAAAATCATCTCTCTCGCCCATCTGCCCTCTCATCCAAAATGCATGCCCATCCCCATTCTCAGCCATGCGACGCTTCAACAGCGTTTTCTCCTTCACAAGTAACATTTTTTCCCCATTCTAACCTAATTTCCACTTTCAGATGAAGGTGACAGACGCTCCATGCGGGGCTTTCCAAGAGATTTCTCAAATTACCTGGCTTCTGAAACAGATTTCATCAAAGCAACTGACATCTACCTGGGATATCGGTATGGAGAGATGAATGACAACGATAAGGAGTGCCAATGTGACCTGCTGACTGAAGATGGCTGCCATGAGATTGATCCAACACGGCTGTCATACCAGTGAGTTTATTGCCACATAGTTTCACGTGTTCACAGTTTTCCCTAATTCCATTAAATTATATAGTACAGTAATAAACAATCCAAAAACTAGCTTTCTAACCCCAAACCATGCAAAAAGTTGTAAATATGAAGGTGGCCGCGGCAGGGAGACCGCCCGGTATGCATATAACGCGCGCCCGCCGCCCCGCAGTCAGTGCCTTGATAGCTCAGTTGGGAGAGCGTTAGACTGAAGATCTAAAGGTCACCAGTTCGATCCTGGTTCAGGGCAATCTTTTTTGCTTCGCTTGTTTATGTTAGAAAACACATTTTTAAGCAGTTTTGTGACGTTTGAATTTTAAAATCTTTTTTTCAGTGAACGAATCCGATGGCATCTAAAGGAATTTTGTTACAAAACGTCGAGTCACGGAATTCCTATGTTGGGCCAGGCTCCGAATATTCTATATAGAATTGTTTGGATCATTTTGCTCTGTTGTTGCGCTTTTACTTTTGTTTATCAGGTTTGGGAGAGAGAGAGAGATAAAGAAATAACTTTCTTTAGGCCATTGCCGTGGTTGATAAATACACTAGAATGGAGAAAATCACTGATATCCAGCTGAAATTTGACACAGCTCCATTTCCAGCCATCACTCTCTGTAACCTCAATCCATATAGAGACAGTCTCATTCGGAGTGAGGAGAGCATCTCCAAAATTGTGAGAAATCTAGATTTTAAACGGAAAAGTCCTGAAATTTCAGCTCGGAGCTTTTAAAAAAGCCATGTCTGATGCTGGCACAGTGGCAGCTGATGTTAGCGTGGAAGACATCAAACTGGAGTTGTCGAGGAAGAAAAGAGGGGCCGATCAAGGAGTACTGGAGCCGGTGTATTCTGTCTGTACTTGTGAGGAGAGTGCGGAGTGTCAAGTGGATACGGATGAGGTGAGAGAGAGAGAGAGAGGGAGAGAGAGAGAGAGAGAGAGGGAGAGAGAGGGAGAGAGAGAGAGAAGAGAGAGAGAGAAAGAGAGAGAGAGAGATTGAGAGAAGAGAGAGAGAGAGAGAGAGAGAGAGAAGAGAGAGATAGAGAGAGAGGGAGAGAGAGGGAGAGATAGAGAGAGAGGGAGAGAGAGAGAGAGAGAGAGAGAGAGAGAGGGGGGGGGATAAGTTAGACACACAGAAATCTAATTCTGCGTCTCTAACCTCCAATTCTGGGTCTCTGCCCTCTAATTCTGCGTCTCTAAAATCTAATTCTGCGTCTCTGACCTCTAATTCTGCATCTCTGACTTTAAGTCTGCGTCTCTAACATTTACCTCAGCGTCTCTGACGTCTAATTCTTTTCTTTACTTTTTTGTTGTTGCAATTTTTACAATTTCTATCAGTAGACCGACTACAAGACTTGGATACATTTTTGCTCCTAAATATTGTTCCTAACTAATTGACGCTTAAAGGGAAGGGACGCACAAACATAATTTTTCTTTCTTTTTTTTTTGGGAAAAGTCTAGATCTCATTCCCAGGATTCCGAAAAATACCTCTTTTTACCCATTTTGGATCAAAATGAATCGATTTAGGAGCGCTTGAAATTTGAGGAAATTGTCATTTGAATTGCCGCCAACTCTGCGTCTCTCCATTTCCCACACTCTCTCGCCCACTCTGGCCGTGTTTCCGTGCGGCAAACGCGTAAAACGGCCGTGTAAACGCGCCCCTTTTGCAGCTCAAATCATATAAATGGGGTATGTTTCAGAATCGTGGAAACGACATCTATTTAATGAAAACATTGTATAAAAACTATGAAAAATCAATTTTACGAGGTCCTTCCCCTTTAAGAAGAGCTGCCATATTGTTTTTATAACAAAGTTTTCTCATTAGAGAGAGAACTAGAGAAAGAGAACTGGAGAGAGAGAGAGAGAGATACAAAGCCCTCTTTCCAGCAAAAGCGCAAAAACGTCCCCGACGCAGAAGACGAAGACCTCTGCATCTGCGCCTTCGACCGAATCACCGAAGACGCCTGGCCCTGCCATCGCCGAGAGAAATGGTCCAACACCACTTGCCAATACTGCGATGCAAGCCACAACACCTGTGAACACAGAGCCAAGAAAGGACAGAAGAAGAGTCGAAACGAGTGCCTCTGCGCCAGTGACAATCGCTTCTGCCTCAAACACCTTCACAATGACATAATTCTGAATTTGTGGGACATCCTAGGCGCAGGGAGCTACATGCAAGCAAGTCAGGATGAAGTAGAAGCTCTGGGGTTTGCGGTAAGTTTTGAGAAAAACTTCAGAAGGATTGTGAGGCTTCAGAACATGACTGATGAAGTGGCAATCGTTACCAAGGCAAAGGAGAACATCATTTTTGCTATGAGTGCTTTGAGTGAACTTCAGAGGAGGAATATGTCACAGGCGAAACATAACTTGATTCATAAGTGCTCGTTCAATGGGAAGCCTTGTGATATTGATAAGTGAGTTTGGAGCTATCTCTCTCTCTCTCTTAAAGGGAAAGGACCGCGTAAAAATTTTTTTTCTGATTTTGTGATTAAAGTCTAGATCTCATTCCCAGGATTCCGAAAAATACCTCTTTTACCCATTTTGCATAAAAATGAACCGATTTAGGAGCGCTTGAATTTTGGGGAAATTGTCATTTGAATTGCCGCCAACTCTGCGTCTCCCCATTTCCCACACTCTCTCGCCCACTCTGGCCGTGTTTCTGTGCGGCAAACGCGTAAAACGGCCGTGTAAACGCGCCCCTTTTGCAGTCCAAATCATATAAAAGGGGTATGCTTCAGAATCGTGGAAACGATGTCTATTCAATGAAATAAATCTAAAGAGACTTTGAAAAATCAATTTTACGAGGTCCTTCCACTTTAAACCCTACATTTTCAGTGACTTCGCAATCATTTCCGATCCAACTTTCGGCAACTGCTTCACCTTTAACCACGACCGAGATCTCCCCAAAAACAGTCTCCGCGCCGGCCCTATGTATGGCCTAAGAGTTATGCTCTTCGTCAATGCTTCTGACTACCTCCCAACTTCTGAAGCTGTCGGAGTCCGTCTCACCATTCATGACAAGGAGGACTTCCCATTTCCAGTGAGTTAGGTCACCTGAAATAGCAGAAAGCGGCCTGAGGTTGCCAGAAAAAGCAGAAAGCGGCCTGAGGTCACCTTAAAAACAAAAAAGCGGCTTGAGGATATCTGAAAAAAACAGAAAGCGGCCTGAGATTGCCAGAAAAATTCAGAAAGCGGCCTGAGGTTCCCTAAAAAGCACGAAGCGGCTTCAGGATACATGAAAAGCAGAAAACGGTCTGAGGTTGCCATAAAAATCAGAAAGCGGCCTGAAGCTACCAGAAAACCGTCATAGAAGTGAATTTCAGGATACTTTTGGGTACAGTGCCCCAACTGGCTACATTTCGTCTTTTGGAATGAGGATGGTTTTTTTTCTAATAAAACTTGGATGGATAACCCGATTCAGACAAAGATGTCTCGTTTGCCGGCTCCTTATGGAGACTGTATCCCTGGAGATACAGAAGACACGGATTATATCTATAGAGGGTACACGTACTCGACGGAGGTTAAAGAGAGAGAGAGAGAGAGAGAGAGAGAGAGAGAGAGAGACGGGCCATGGAGTACAGAGAGAGAGAGGGAAGTGTGTGTGTGTGTGTGTGTGTGTGTGTGTGCATGTGAACCACTCTCAATTCAGGGCTGTTATCGATCCTGCTTCCAACAACTCATTATCGATCGATGTGGTTGCGGTGACCCCAGGTTCCCCTCAATTGGAGATGTTCCCCACTGCGAGGTCTTCAACAAGCACCACAGTGAGTACTTTTCCCATTTCGTATGTTATCTGATTTAAACATTGGTGCAAGAGCATTTAAAAAAATATTTTATCGTATAAAAAAAGGTAGGATGGATATAAAAAATTAAAAATACAATGAGTCGGAATAATCTTTTATTTTCAGCAGAAAAAATATTAATATTCCTGATAAATTTAATAAATATTAATTATTCGGAAAAATGTGTGGTTGTAGTGTAAAATTGCAGGCACGTATCTGAGTTGGCTACCGTATCCGAAATTCACTTTAAATTTGTGTACTCATGTAAAACCTGATTATCTTTTTATGGGGGAGGAGGGAAAAATGAAGGATCCAATCTGATTTTTTTGCGATTCCATATCCGGAAACTCGATTTTAGGAATTATGAGTGCGTTATTTTTTAAAAATATACCCGAAAAATAAAATCACGTTTAAAGATTTCGATAATTTAAATAGGGAATTTGAATCTCCCTCCAAACGGAATTCGCATTGGGGCGCGTCTCATATCGCTCCATTTTGAATTTGGACGGGCAAATTACTAGAAATTCAGCTTTTTAGTTATCTCAAATATTAATATATATTTTATTTTATTAAACATAGCTATTTAAAGCAAAAAACACTAATTTGAAAATTTCATTTTTTTTCGCTTTTTTTAATGTGAAAATAATCTTTTTAAAATATCAAAAAAAAAATTTTTTTTTGAAAATTCGGATGACCTATGTATTCAAATGGTTTTTTTTTGAAAAATCGGATGACCTATGGATTCAAATGATTTTTATTGAACACAAAACATAGAAAGCAGTAATTCAAAGAACAATATGAATGATTTCAAACGGAAGGATAATCAGCATACACTTCAAAGCACCTGATAAAATTGGGGGCGTTGTAGAAAGCACCTGATAAAATTGGGGGCATGGTAGAATTTTAATTCCATATGAGAGAATCAAGAAAAAGCGAGGTTGCTTTGATCTTCTGCTTTTGATAGCCCAACAGTTTAATGTACCTTCTACCAATTCAAGACGACCATTCATGGCGTCTTTAACTGCTTGGCCATTAATATGAGACCTAAAAGTTACGGTAAACACAACGTCGTCCTCTTCCATTGCCTGGAAAATACTTTTAAATGTGGCCACAAACACACAACTCACACTCACTTACACCCTCACACATTCATTTACCTACGTGCACACACACACAAATATACACACGCACATACAATCACTCACGCACTCACTAACTCACATTTAACGTGTCCAGAAATGTTTCTATTCCAACAGTCCCTTTCAACTCGAGGTCGTTCTTAGGCTTAAGATTTCTGATAACTTCTGTTGTCAACTGGCTAGCATTCGAGAATTCGAACTAAACCAAATTTGTCTCAAGTGGTCGCACACACTCACAGTTTCAATGTTCTTGACGTTCCATATATAATCAGTCCGCTGACCTCTTAGATTAACGCGCAGCTTATTCATGTTGAAAGTCTAAATGTACAATCTCATATTTGGGAACAAAATACTACCTGTAAAAGCCCATCCAATAGCTTCTGTGAGCAACTAAAGCCCTCTCCACATGTCAGAAAAGTGGTTTTGAGTTGAGAGGTCAAGAAAAGGCATAGATCATCGTTTACCGGGGCCTGAAAGTGTGTCTGTGAGTGTGTGTGAGAGTGTGAGAGTGTGTGAGTGTGTTTGTGAGAGAGAGTGTGTGTGAGTGTGTGTGTGAGAGTGTGTGAGTGTGTTTGTGAGAGAGAGTGTGTGTGAGTGTGTGTGAGAGTGTGAGTGTGTGCGAGTGTGTTTGTGAGAGAGAGTGTGTGTGAGTGTGTGTGAGAGTGTGAGTGTGTGTGAGTGTGTTTGTGAGAGAGAGTGTGTGTGAGAGTGTGTGTGAGTGTGTTTGTGAGAGAGAGAGAGAGAGTGTGTGTGTGTATTTGTGAGAGAGTGTGTGTGAATGTGTGTCTGTGAGTGTGTGTGAGTCTGTCTGTCAGTCTATATGTATGTGTGTGTGTGTGTGTGTGAGTGTATGTGTGTGGTATGTGTGTGGTATGTGTGTGTGTGAGAGGGTGAGCGTGTGTAACCGTGTGAGCGTGTGAGTGTGCGTGCGTGTGTTTTAACAAACCTTTATTCGGAGACTGACAGCAATCAAAAGTACATTTTTCAGCTGTTCCGTTGTTGCAACGATGTCTTTACGCACCCCGCGAATTCGTTGAAAATACCACCTCTCATCCTGAATTTTTTTTTCTGATTTTTTTTAAATTTTTAAAATTTTTTTTCAAAATCTGAGCTAAGACCTTACCTTGAATTCAACGTAGTCATTTTTAAATGCAAACTTCAGTTTTGTGTCAACGCACATTGAGTGAGAAAATTGGCTGCAATCGTCAAAAACTGTGAATCGGCGATAGTCAAACTGAAAATATAACTTTAAATTTAAATTTGAAAATTGAATTTTTCACCTTTTCAAAAATTAAATCTTGTAAAAGTTCTGGAAGAGTTGTGAATGGCACTGTTTCCGCAACATCGTCTAACTTTTGTCGTTTTGAGGATGTTTCTTCTTGGACTTCAGAAGAAATGACCTTTCTTTTTAGGAATTGTCTCTTTGAGGTACCCTAAACAGTGAAAGTTTAAAGGGGAAGGACCTCGTAAAATTGATTATTAAAAGTCTTTTTACAATTATTTCATTGAATAGATGTCGTTTCCACGATTCCGAAACATACCCCTTTTATATGATTTGGACTGCAAAAGGGGCGCGTTTACACGGCCGTTTTACGCGTTTGCCGCACGGAAACACAGCCAGAGTGGGCGAGAGAGTGTGGGAAATGGGGAGACGCAGAGTTGGCGGCAATTCAAATGACAATTTCCCCAACATTTCAAGCGCTCCTCAATCGGTTCATTTTTATGCAAAATGGGTCAAAGAGGTATTTTTCGGAATCCTTAGAATGACATCTAGGCTTTTATCACAAAATCAGGAAAAAATATTTTTACGCGGTCCTTTCCCTTTAAGAGAGAGAGAGAGAGAACGCTCTGAAACGAACCGTAGAGCCTATCAATCCCGTTTTCAACATAGAATTGACCTCATTCCGAAACAAAATTGTCAGTTTTTGCTCTCCTTCCACAATTCTATCTCTGATTTTTGTGAGGCTATCGATTTCTTTGGAAAATCTCGATTCCTCCTCTTCAGAAACTGAATCTTTGAAATTAATCTGAGCTGCAGCCAAGAGCTAAAATTACCTAACATAAAATTTTTAGTTAGGGCTATACCTGGTTGACACTGGAAATTACAGAAGAAAGGGAATCATTCGACACCATTTTTTCTCGAAATTGGAGAATACAATTACTGAAAATGGGAAAATGTTGTTTTAATCAATTAAAAATTTAAAAAAAATTGGATGCGTTATTGCGCAATAGTTGAAAACAATACACAAAACCTAAAAAGGCCAATTCAAAGCGCAATTCCCGCTTTATAAATGGAGCGCGTTTACTGACAGTAACCTATCTCACTTTTTTGTTGCTTTAAATTTATATCTGTAATTTTGTGGCAGTATTGCGGGCCAAATATGTGTGATGTGTAAATTTTTTATAAAAATTGATGGCCAAGGGAAGTAGAAAATTTTTTGAGTTTGAATTTTAACAAAATCGAACTTTTATCCGTTTTATTTTTATTTTTTGGGCACTTGAACTGTTTTTCGAATTTGAATTTAAAACTAACTTTTTCAATTTTCAATTCTCTAAGGAATGCTTTTTGCATATTGAAGTTTGGCTTAAATTGAAGCGAGTTACAAACAGCGGTCTCTTGTTACAGTAATCCAGCTACAGTAACCTCAGGAACCCAAAATCAAAAATTTTCGAGTTTTGGTCCTAAATATTATTATTTAGCAGTATCGGTGGAAATCAAGGGAAAACAATTTGTACTTCACAATGATAATAGCGGAAGCTCGATTTTTTCAAAACTATGTCTTAAGGGCAACGCGAGTTATGCGAATTTCGCTCGGTTAGCTCATTCGGTAGAGCACCAGACTCTTAATTTGGCGGTTGCTGGTTTGAGCCCTGCTTCGGGCTGACTCTTTTGCATATTGATATAGTTCAATTGGGTTTGTCTTGAACTCGTTCACCAACATCGTAGTGAATATTATTTACTTTTTTCGCTAACTTAAAAAAAACAGCACACCATTTTATTTTATTTTTAAACCTCTCAATAACAGTTCCAGTATCAATAAAATTTATTCATTAAACTCAGCATACAAATTGAAATTTGAATAAAACACTGTAGGGCTTATAATCCTAACTTCGGTGAAATCGCAAACAGAAACAACAATTTGGGGACTGTATGATTGCTTGTCGGCAATAACCCAACAGTTTGTCGTGCCATCGACGAGCTTTGCCCGGTCTCCGAATTCATTCATAAGGGTTGAAATAGTTTGATAATCAGGTCCACAATAAAATTGTATTTCGTGTTCACAATCAGGTTTCATGGCCTAAATCAAGTCGACGTTTTTGGGAAGGAGGGCGAGAAAGAGATAAAGAGAGTGGGTATGGAGAAAAGAGAGAGCAAACAGATCCAGAAAAAGAAGAGTCTGGTGGAATAGAGAGAGAGAGAGATAGAGAGACAGAGAGAGAGAGAGAGAGAGAGAGAGATAGATAGAGATAGATAGATAGAGAGAGAGAGAGAGAAAGAAAGAGAAAGAGAGAGAGAACACAAAGACACAGACTGATAAAAAAGCCCACCTCTATTATTTCTCGTAATTTATCCCTAGTCAATTCAGGACAGACTATGGAAAGCTTGAGTGTTGGTTTAAGATTTACGATAGTCTCCGTTGGCAATTCATCCGTTCCGGCTAATAAAAGCTATAAAATGTGCTGCTCATTAAATATAAATTTGACTAACATGTTCCACATTGCCGAGGTCCCAATAATATGGCATTAGCCAATGGTTGAAATTAATGCTCAATAAACGCAAACGCCACGTCTAAATTACGTTAAACTAGGAATATTAAAAATAAATACTTGTAAAAGCTGGTTCAAAAGCTCCTGCGAGCAAGTAAAGCTCCTGCGATGCATCGAAGTCAGTTCCGCAGCTTTCACATGTGCAATCATAAATAGGCATATGTCATCGGTGATTTCGTCCTGAAATTGAAATTAATTTTTTTTGTAAATGAGGAGATGGTGTGTGCGGATTATTTTTTAATAAACCTACTTCTATTTCAATACTACGTACAACCAAACGTGCATTCTTTAGTTTCCTAGTTGTTGTTAAATCATTCCTCCGATTTACGGCCATCGGTCCAAAGTCCCATATGTCATTCTAAAAATAAGTATAATCTCGTTTGAAAGTGCAAATTAAATTACCTTGAGTTTAATGCGATCAATTTTGAAAGGGAATCTTAGTTTTGTATCCGCGCACATTGAGTTGGAATATTTGCTACATTGATCGAAAGTAGCGAAACTTTTGTAATCAAACTAAAATATAAATGGTTGAACTTTTTAAAACCAATGTTTCCCTTTTCGAAGATCATGTCTTGCAAGAGATCTGGGAGTTCAGTAAATAGAATAGAATCTGACACATTATCCATTTTTTGTCGCTTAGACGAGCTCTCATCAGGATAGGTGGCCTTCCTTTTGTCGGCTTGTCTTTTGCAAACCTAAAATAGAAATTGGAAAGGCAGAGAGAGAAAAAAGAGAGGGAGAAAAAGAGAGTTAAAAATAAAAAGGAAAGAGAGAGGGCGGAAGAGGAAACAAGAAAATTGAGAACTAACCGTTGATCTAACCTCTGTTTCCTTGAATAAAGCATTCATTTCCATTCGAAATTGAACTGCCAGTTTCCGATCTTCTTCTTCAATTTTGATTTTCATTCTTGCTTATCCATCGATTCTCTGATATTTTCTCTTCTCCTTTTCACAATTTGAATTTGTCAAATCTATCCTGGCAGTGGCCATCATCTAAAATTACATGTAAAAATTTTGTTACAAATATATAACCGACAAGTATGTAAATTTAATCTAAAGCATAAAAGTACTTTTTTTTAAATATTGTTTTTATGACAATACCTGGTTAACATTGGCGACCACAGTTGATATTGAATTTTTTTGCGACATCTCAATAGTTGCAGCAAAATACTGTATCTGAAAAAAAATTAATTTTTAAATTAGTTTTAACAGAAACAATATTAAAAACGAGTTAAAAAGAAAACAAAGGAACAGAAAAGTCTACAAATTTGTCTTTTGGCGTCTACCCTGCGTCTCTAACCGGTCACTGGGAGCTGGTTGTCTGGCACTGACCCCCGCGGACAGTGTGGGTCGGCCTCTTGTGGAATATGAACTGTTCCCAACGTTTTAGGCAGTGCTGGCTGTCGCCTTCAAAGCTCGGTTAACTTAGTCGGAAAGCAAATGACAATTAATCTGGCTGCCGCGGGTTCCCATATCGGCTAAATCTTATGCAGTGTTTAAACTTATTTAATTTACACCAGTTAAGCATATTTTGTAAAGAAAATAGAGAAAACCTGTACAACATGTTTACTTTCCATTTATTTATTCAAATAACAGTTTCAACAACAAGAAAACAAATTTCAACTCATTGAATCTTTCAAGTTAATCTGAGCGGAATCCAAAAGCTAAAATTACTTTATAATAAATATTTAGTAAGGGCTATACCTGGTTGACATTTGAATTCAATTCAAATTCAATTCAAAGCGCATTTCCGGCTTTCTAATTGGAGCGCGTTTACTGACAGTAACCTATCTCGCTTTTTTGTTGCTTTAAATTGATATCTGTAATTTTGTGGCAGTATTGCAGGCCAAATGTGCGTGATGTGTTAAGTTTTTTTTAAAAAATTGATGGCCAAGGGAAGTAGAAATTTTTCTGAATTAAAAAAAGAACTTTTATCAGTTTTTTTTAGTTTTTGGGCACTTGAACAGTTTTCCGAATTTGAAATAAAAGCTAACTTTTTCAATTTTAAATGATTGAATTTTGGCTTAAATTGAAGCGAGTTACAAAACAGCGGTCTCTAGTTACAGTAACCCTGCTACAGTAACCTCAGAAACCCAAAATCAAAATTTGTCTCACATTTTGGCCCTAAATACTATTATTTAGCAGTATCGATCGAAACCAAGCGAAGAAAAATTCTACTTTACAACGATAATTTCCCAAGCTCGATTCTTACAAAACATATCTCTTCTTAAAGGGGAAAGATGGCGTAAAAATATTTTTTAAATAATTTTGTGATAGCCTAGATCTCATTCCCAGGAATCCGAAAAATACCTCTATTACCTATTTTGGATAAAAATGAACCGATTTAGGAGCCCTTGAAATTTTGGGGAAATTCCCATTTGAATTGCCGCCAACTCTGCGTCTCCCCATTTCCCACACTCTCGCCCACTCTGGCCGTGTTTCCGTGCGGCAAACGCGTAAAACGGCCGTGTAAACGCGCCCCTTTTGCCGTCCAAATCATATAAAAAGTTTATGTTTCAGAATCGTGGAAACGACATCTATTCAATAAAAAAATTGTTAAGAGAAAAATCATTGTGTTTTTACACTTTTTTGACAAACTACTCCCTCCCTCGAGCAGAAGTCTTCACAAAGTACCTCACGGAACCTCTCCCCAACCCTGCCTTTTTTCTTTCGTTTTTTTTCTCAATTTTCCAACAAATTGTCAATTAATCTTTATTTAACACAAAACATACAAGCAAACAACAGGAATTAATTCAAGCAGTAGGATATTCAGCAAGGGAGTCCAGACTAAACTTGTTGCTTCGTATGATTTTGATGGCGTAGGACTTTATAGCGACTATCAAACGAGGTTGTTCCGAATTATTTTTGTTTTTGATTTCCCAGCAGTTTACTGTTCCATTGATCAATTCAGCGCAAATATTCATTGCTTCTCGAACTTCTCGGCGACTAGGATCACCGATAAAATTAGTTTCAAAAACATCATCATCTTCATTCATGGCCTGTAATGAATGTTAAAACGACGCATATGAAACTCTCTCTCTCTCTGTATGTCTCTCTCTTTCTCTGTATGTCTGTCTCTCTGTCTCTCTCTATCTCTCTCTCTCTTACCTCAAGTTTGTCAAGAAATTTATCAATAGTTAAACTTCCGCACAGCGTCAGATTCTTTTCAGGCTTCAGTTTTCTGATGACTGCTGTATCTAATTCTCTAGCATCAGAAAAACCGAACTAAAAAAAGAGCTTACGTCAGAAGAGATTTTTTCACTTACTTTTTCTAAATTAGCCACGTTCCATTGATGGTTCGTGTTCCGTCCTCTCAAATTAACTTTCATTTCTTTAACGTTTAAGGTCTAAAGCTACACTTTAAAGGGGAAGGACCGCGTAAAAATAATTTTTCTGTTTTTGTGATAAAAGTCTAGAACTTATTCCCACGATTCCGAAAAATATCCCTTTTACCCATTTTGGATCAAAATGAATCGATTTAGGAGCGCTTGAATTTTAGGGAAATTGTCATTTGAATTGCCGCCAACTCTGCGTCTCCCCATTTGCCACACTCTCTCGCCCACTCTAGCCGTGTTTACGTGCGGCAAACGCGTAAAACGGCCGTGTAAACGCGCCCCTTTAGCAGCCCAAATCAAATAAAAGGGGTATGTTTCGGAATCGTGGAAACTATGTCTACTCAATGAAAGTGTAATAAAGATACTTTAAAAAATCAATTTTACGAGGTCCATCACCTTTAATGAAGAAAAAACATATATCTTTCAAATACCTGCAAAAGCCCATCCAAAACTGCCTGTGAACACGTGCAACCCCTCTCACAAGTGAGAAACGTGGTTTTCAGTTGAGACGTCATAAAAAGGCAAATATCATCGGTTACCGTGCTCTGAAAGTGTGTGAGTGAGTGAGTGTGTGCGCGTGTGAGTGTGTGTGTGCGTGTGAGTGTGTGCGTGTGCTGTAACAAACCTTTATTCTGAGACTAACAGCAATCAAAAGCACATTACTTAGCTGCTCCATTGTTGCAACAATGTTTCTTCGAACCCCCTCCATTGGTTTAAAAAGCATCCTTCCATTCTACAATTACATTTTTTGCAATAGAAAGATATAAATAAACACCTCGATTTCGTTCCAATCGTTTGTAAATGCGAACTTCAGTTTCGTGTCTACGCACATTGAATGCGAAAACTGGCTGCATTGATCAAAAACTGTGAAAGGGCGATATTCAAACTGAAAACATGGCTTTAAATTTAAAAAAATTTTAAAAGTGGCTTTCACTTTTTCAAAAATTAAATCCTGCAAAAGTTCTGGAAGAGTTGTGAAAGGCACTGTTTCTGATGGATCGTCTAGTTTTGGTCGTTTTGACGATGTTGCTTTTTGTTCTTCAGCTTTTCGTTTGAGGACATCAGGCCTCCTTGACATACCCTGAACAAAGAAATTTTGAAAGAGAGAGAAATACAGAGAGAGAATAGAGAGAGAGAGAGAGAGAGAGAGAGAGAGAGGGAGAGAGAGAGATAGATAGAGAGAGAGATAGATAGATAGATAGATAGATAGAGAGAGAGAGAGAGAGAGAGAGAGAGAGAGAGAGAGAGAGAGAGAGAGAGAGAGAGAGAGAGAGAGAGAGAGAGAGAGAGAGAGAGAGAGAGGTGAAAACGAACCTTAGAACCGATCAATCCCTTCTTCAACCAAGAATTCATCCTTTTTCGAAACTCTGTTGTTAGTTTTCGCTCTTCTTTCTCAACTTCGTTTTTCATTTCCGTGAGGCGATCGATTTCCTTTGAAAACCGCGATTTCTCCCCTTCCGAATTTGAATCTTTCAAATTAATCTTGGCTGCAGCAATCAACTAAAATTAAAAATACGGCCGAGAACGGGTTTTTCTATTTTTTTTTAAATATTTTCATACTACGTATCGGTATCATATTGACATGATACTCAGGCAAGTAGTGGAAGCCAATTTGAAGCACTATACCTGGTTGACACTGGAAATTACAGCCGAAAGAGAATCCGACATCTTTCGTTGTTGTTTTGAAATTTAGTTCTAAAAAATTCAATAAAAAAATAGAAAATCAATAAAAACTGAAAAACGCCTCCAAAACGAGTTTGTACCGTTGAATATAACAATGAACGAAATCAAAAAGCCATGAAAAAGCGCTTTTACCGCTTTCTAAATGGGGCGCGTTTATTGACAGTAAGCCTATTCGCTTTTTTGTTGTTTTAAATTGATAGCGCATATCAGTTTATCAAGGACAGAGTGTTTGCGATGAGCGGCGCCCGGTTAGCTCAGTCGGTAGAGAACCAGACTCTTAATCAGACTGTCGCGGGGGTTCGAGCCCCGCATTAGGCTAATATTTTTGCATTTTGGTACTTTTTAAATAGAATTCGCTTCAAATTTTTATATCAACAATTTAGTAAACATCATTTCTATTTGAGCTCATGTTCTCATTTCATTCGCTAACTTCCTCACCAGTTCACATGATATTTATTCACAAATAAAAACACAACAAAATATATATGCAAGTTACATGATGTCAAACAGAGAATCAGAACATTTAAAAATTATGAAAATTTGGCATCCGATGCATAATTGAGTTGGAACTCCCTAGGGTTGGTAAAGTAAACGGTATTTGCCTTCCATACAACAACGAACGGAGGATTTTGTCCGTTTGAGACAGTCCAGCAATTGTTGGAGCCTCCAGTCAGCTCAGCGTGGCTGCCAAATTCCGTGAACATGTTGAAAACGTCTTCGCGGTTGAAGAGAGCAAACAACGCTGTGGTGCAGCCACCATTGCGCATTTTGTCCTAAAAGATGTTCTGAATTTTCAGGAATGCACAGACACACGCAGACACATGCATATACACACATTCACGCAAACACGCCCACATACCCGAATCCTGCCCCGTAGGGCGTCTATCGTGGTTGGGCCAATCACACAAAGGTGTTCATTGGGTTTCAAGTTGATGATATCTTCGGTAGATAAACGTTGATTGAAAATTATGGTGAACTAAATGAAACAAATATAATTTTAGTTAAAGTTCTTCTCACCTGCTTGATGTTACCTACATTCCACTTATAATCTATAGCGGTGTTCCGGAGGTTAACTGTTAGTTCATTGAAATTCGGCATCTAAATGACATCCAAATCTTGTGCTTGAAGCTTTACCTCTAAAAGTTGGTTTAACAGCTCCTGTGAACAACTGAATCCTCCCTGACATTCCAGAGACGCAACTTTTACTTGTGAGATTAGGAAAAGGGCCATATCTTCAGTTACAGTGTCCTGTAAATGGTTCCTTGAACTTTCTCTCTCTCTCTCTCTCTTACCATTATTTTTAGGCTAGGCAAATGGAGATTAGCGTTTTTCAGTTGATCCATGGTCGCGATTCTATTTCCCCTGTCTCCGGGAACCGGTTTGAACTTCCACCTATTATTCTTTTTAAAAAATTAAAAAAAAAATCAAGTGTACTAACCTCAACTCTAACAAAATCGTTTTCAAAATAGAAGTTCTTGTTAGTGTCCACGCACATTGAGTGGGAATGTTTGCTACATTTATCAAAAGTCGCGAAACTTTTGTAATCAAACTGAAAATTCATTGATTTTCTTTTTTAAAAGAAATTGATTTTTACCTTTTCAAAGATCATATCTTGCAAGAGATCGGGAAGATCGGTGAATGGAATTGAACCCGTGGTATCATCGAGCTTTTGGCGTTTAGACGAGCTCTCATCAGATAAAGTGGCTTTCCTTTTCTGGGCTTGTCTTTTTGAAACCTGAAAATAGATAAGCATAAGCCATAAGCAAAGAATTCACCTCCTTCCGAAATTGAACCGTAATTTTTCCTTCTTCTTCCTCTATTTTGTTTTTGATTTTCGCTAGTCCAGCTATTCTCTTCTGATGGTTTTTTCTTCTCCTCATTACAACTTGAGTCTTTCAAATTTATCTTGGCAGCGGCCATCAGCTAAAAAGAATTAATTATGCGGCTACTAAAACCATAAATAAACATATTTTCTATTTGACTATTCATAAAAACACCCAGTCAATAATTGAAAGCTTGACAAATAACACAACTGGTCAAAACCATACCTGGTTAACATTCGCTTTTACGTTCATGAAGTCCATAGCCGACATTTATATGATTAGTTTCCAATATTTGAGGAAAAACAACTGAAATGAGTCTCTTTTAATTAAGCTATTACCAATAAACTAAATATGAACACAAAAAGGTACAACGTTAAAAAAAGAAACCGTTAAAAGGAACAAATTTGTGGCACCTGCGGAAAAAGCGCTGTTTGGGGGATTTTCCTACCCTGCGTCTCTAACCGGTCACGGGACGCTGGTCGTCTGGCACTGACCCCTGGCGGACAGTCGGACGCAAAAAACAATTAAAACCGTAGATTTTGTATTATTATTATTATTATTATTATTATTATTATTATTATTACTTGTGTTACTTCAAGGATTAATTTTGTTACAAGCATTCAATTCGTGTTGAAACACATTTTATTGTGAACTCATTTTCTCAATTTAACTAACTTTTTTGAAAAAGAATTTTTATTCAGAAACATAGTAATCACAATACCCAAATATCAGCCAGTTAAATCATCTTATTAATGAATCAGTCATCATATTCTGCATACAATCTGAAAGACGAATAAAAATCAGTGGGGTTAACAATATAGACTTCGTGGAGTTTGCAAACAACAACAACTTGGGGAATCAAGGACTGTTCATCGGCAATAGCCCAGCAGTTCGTTGTGCGGTCAACAAGCTTTGCCCGATTTCCGTATTCTTCCATTAAGGTTGAAATAGATTGACTTTCATGTCCGCATAGAATGTCGATCCGATATCCACAAGTATGCATCATACCCTAAATATGTAACTATTTGGAGAGAAATAAAGAAAGAAACATTCTGGAGATAAAGAAACGCAGACAAGTAGAGATAAATAAGAATAACAAGTTTACCTCAATAATTTCTTTTAGCTTATTGCCAGTTAAATTATAATCAAATAGGGAAAGCCTGTGTTTCGGTTTTAGAGTCAGTAGGGTCTCCATTGTCAATTTTGCAGCGCCAGATAAGAAAAACTATAAAAAATTGTAAGTTAATTTTGAAAAAAGCAAAATTCACTAACGTGTTCAACATTACTGACGTCCCACTGATAATCTGTTTTTAAATTGTTCCAATCAACAAACAGATGTTCCAAGCACAAAGTCTAAAATCCACATAAAATTAAATGTTTAAATCTGTCTACCTGTAAAAGTTGGTTTAGGAGTGCCTGTGAGCAATCAAAGCTTTGCGTGCACGTCAGTTTTGTAGTATTTACTTGAGCAATTAAAAAAAGACACATATCATTTGATATTTCGTCCTGAAAAGGGTTTATTTTAGCTGTTTACTTCGTGGCAAGTTTTTCGCTTTACATTTCATATATTTGGGTGAGGCAACCTTTTTAAAGTTTTTAAATAATCTTACATTAATGTCGAGAGAACGTACAACCAAACGTGCGTTCCTTAATTCATCAATTGTTGCCAAAACATTTCTACCAATTCCGGGCATCGGTCGGAAATTCCATCTGCCATTCTGATAAAAAGGTAAATCTGTTGATAATGCACAAAATGTTACCTCAACCTTAGCGAGATCACTTTTGAATAAAAACTTCAATTTTGTGTCCTTGCACATTGAGTGAGAATGATCGCTGCAGAGATCGAAGGTTGCGAAACTTTTGTAATCAAACTGAAAATCCAATATTTAAAATCCTACATTTTGTTACCTTCTCAAAGATCATATCGTGTAAATGATTTGGAAGCTCGGTAAATGAAATTGGATTTGTGTCTTCGTCAAGTTTTTGCCGCTTTGGCGCGCTCTCATCAGAAGAACTAGGTTTCCTTTTCAATACTTTTTGATTAGATACCTATAAATACAAGTAATAGTGTAAAAGAGAGAGAGAGAAAGAGAGAGAGAGAGAGAGAGAGAGAGAGAGAGAGAGCGTAACAGTGATGTAAAAAAACCAGTTAGATTCAGGGAAAAAGAGAATAAGAGAATAAGAGTAAGAGAAAACCCTTACCCAAGTTGGAATAGGCATCTCTTTTAGTTTCAAATTCAAATTTTCCCTGAATTTAGCCGCTAGTTTCCGATCTTCTTCCTCCATTTCATTTTTCATCTCCATCAACCAATCGATTCTCCTGTTATAAAATTGTTTTTCCTCATCCAAATCGGAATTCTTTAAGTAAATCCTGGCAGCGGCCAACATCTAAAAATAATTTTAACACATATATAACAGCCAATCCTAGTTCGGCAAGTTTTAAATGGGCAATATTATTCTGACGTTGATATTCGAAATTTTCCTTACAAAAGTATAACATAGTCACGAACTAGCGCTATAGCTATTTTTTGAAGGAACTAGCTTTGGCTAAAACTATTAAATAATTTTTTTGATTGCTAGTGTTTTGAAAAAAGTGGGAGCAGTTGACAGCCCAATAAAGGATTGTTTGCGTTAATGGCTCATATACCTGGTTCACATTGGCGAGAACAGCTGATGTAGAATCCAAGTGCGACATTTCTATGTTTGCAGCAACGTGGTTTACCTGAAAATATTTAAATCGTTGAATTCAACCAAAGAATAATGAAAAACACATATACAAGAAAAAAAGAAAACAAAAAAGCAACAAATTTGTCGTTTGGCGTGAATATGTGCTTCGCTTTGTTTTGTCCGCACTCGCCTACTCTGCGTCTCTAACCGGTCACTGGACGCTGGTTGTCTGGCACTGACCCCGCGTACATTCGGACGTCCTCTCGTGGCAAACGAATGGTTTAATAGATTAGCTCAGCCGGTCAAGCGCCAGACTCCTAATCTCACTGTCGCAGATTTGAGCCCCATATCGGTTGACTCTTATGCAGTGTTTATACTTATTCAATTTACACCAGTTAAGCATATTTTGTAAACCAAATAGAGAAAACCTGTACAACACGTTTACTTTCTATTTTTTATTCAAAAATTAACAACAAGAAAACAAAGTACATCTCTTTAAGGAAATTCGGCAAGGCTGCTGAATTCATTATAAAACAGGGTGGGACTCAGTATTCTAACGATATTATGTTTACACTTAACAATCACACAGGGAATTTCCAATTGTTTGTGAGAAATAGCCCAACAATTAGTTGTGCCGTCTGTGAGCTTAGCTCGATTTCCGAGTCCGTTAATGACGTTTTCAATATCGTTTTCATTAGTATAGTGACACATAAAGGACGGTTGATATGAACAATCAGTGAGCAAGATCTGAAATAAATTTACTTTACTCTTGTTTACTAGCATAGAGAGAGGCCGAGAGAAAAAAACTGAAGGAGACAGAGAGAGAGAGAGAGAGAGAGAGAGCGAAAGAATAAGAGAAAGAGAAAATTTATGTATGAGAGAGAAAAAGATAGGGAGAAATAAAAAGAGAGAGAGAAAAGCTTACCTTGATCAACTCTCGCAGTTTTTCAGCGTCAACTCTATTCCCGATAATCGAAAGCCTTTCTTTTGGTTTAAGATTAACCAAAGTTTTTGTTTTGAATCTCTCCGCGCCATAGAAGGAAAACTGAAACATATTTTGAATTTTTTTTACAAAAACGTGTTCTTACGCGTTCAACGTTGCTAACGTCCCACTCATAATCCTTGAACGAATTGATGAGATTAACTTGTATTAATCCAGAGCACACTGTCTAAATGTTGCTAGAAATTTTTGGAATTTTAGAATGTTTTACCTGTAAGAGCTGGTTTAACAGCTCCTGTGAGCAAATAAAACTCTGATTGCAATCCAAAATTTCGACCTTCACTTGTGCGATTAGGAAAAGGCACAATTCATTTGTTACAACATTCTGAAAGCCATAAATTTGTCAAAACGTTTCTCACTGCTAGGAGTTCCGAGTTTTGATTTTTAAACATACGTTGATTTTCAGCGTGCCTGCATTGAGACGCACATTTGCCAATTGTTCCATTGTAGCAAAATCGTTCGTGCGTACACCTGGCTTTGGTCGAAAAATCCATCTGTCATTCTGTAAAATCAGTTTTTTTTTAAATAAAAAAAGTAAACTACAATACCTCAACTACAACGTCGTCATTTTGCATAGGAAACGTCTTGTTTGTCTCAACGCACATTGAATGAGAATATTGAGAGCATTGATCGAATTTTGCGAAACTCTGATAGTCAAACTGAAAACTTAATTATATGAGTTTTAGTTTAGTTATTTCACCTTTTCAAAGATCTTGTCTTGGAGGAGGTCGGGAAGATCAAGGAATGGAATTGAATCCGTGGTGTCTAGCTTTTGCCGCTTAGATGAGATGTCTTCAGAAGGGGGAGCATTCCGTTTTTGTGCTTGTCTTGCAGAAAACTAGAAAAAGTAGTTATAGAAAGAGAAAAAGAGAGAGAGAGAGAGAGAGAGAGAGAGAGAGAGAAAGAGAGAGAGAGAGAGAGAGAGAAAGAGGGAGAGGGAGAGGGAGAGAGAGAGAGGGTACTAACCCTAGTCGGAATCACTGTTTCCTTGAGCAGAGAATTCATCTTCTTTCGAAATTGGACCCCCAGCCTTTTCTCTTCTTCCTCAATTTCCTTTTTCATCTCTGCTAATCCATCAATTCGTTTCTGATATATCTTCTTTTCTTCGTCCAAATTGGAATTCTTCAAATTAATGCTGGCAGTGGCCATTAACTGAAATAAAACAAATTTTTAAAGTTAATTTTATCGATTTAAAAGATTGATTTAAAAAAAACCAAGTTACCTGATTTACACTGGCTTTAACAGCCGATAGGCAATGCTTGTCTGTCATTTTTGGTATTTGTTCCGAATCGTAGGTCAATTCATACCCTGAAAGTAATTTATTTAACCGAAATGTAAAATAAAAAAGTAAAAAGCACAGTAAAAAGGTCAAAACAAAGAAAGTAACTGCCAAAAGCAGTAAAACTGTGCTGCGCTGCGCTAGTGAAAAATACACCTACACTGCGTCTCTAACCAGCCGCTGGGCACTGGTCATCTGACACTGACCCCGGCGGACAGTCCGAGCCATCGGCTGGCATATGAAATGTGGAATTGGTGTTGCCCTAGGAGTAAAAAAGGGAATAATTCGATTTAAAATTGGAGCCCGATTACCTGTCAGACAAAATATCGATATAACACGTTTTTTTATTATTCACAGGCCGTTTTTGTGATCTTGTCTAATTGCGTGAATAAGTAGTGCTTGGCGCCGTGTAATGGCGAAGGTACCTGATTTATTAGACGCCACGCGCAGTCTGCTACCGGCACCCGGTTAGCTCAGTCGGTAGAGCACCAGACTCTTAATCTGGCTGTCGCGGGTTCGAGCCCCGCATCGGGCTTACTTTTTTGCCTCTTGTGATTTCATCAACTAATACATTCTGAACCACTTTCCAATTGAAATAAACAGAAATCTTTTTTTTCTTCAGGAGAATGCCTTGACGCCAGAACCAACGAACTCGGAGACATTCACGGTTCTTTCAAGTGCCGCTGTCAGCAGCCTTGCAACCAAACTACCTACACTGTTTCATATTCCGAAGCTAATTGGCCTTCCCAATCGCTGAATATTTCTCTGGGATCTTGTGAATTGGAGCCAGAACAGTGTAACGAACAATATCAGGAGAATGCAGCCATGTTGGAGGTGTTTTATGAGGCGCTGAACTTTGAGGTGAGAAATGTTTTATTTGAATATTTTTAAAAATCAAAGTTTTGGTGAAGTTTGACCTAAAAATCTCTTTCTGTATAAATGTTGCAGAGAAAGCGCGCCGCAATCGCAAGTATTGTCTAACACCGCGCCCCAATTGCAAGTATTGCCGAAAATCGCGCAGCAATTGCATTGCTTTCCAAAAACCGTGCACCAATTGAATTTATTACAAAAACCGCGCCCGCATTGCATTTTTTGCACAAAAACTGCGCCCCAGCTGCTTTTTTTTGTCAAAAACCGTGCACCAATTGCAATTTTCAGGTCCTCACAGAATCCGAAGCCTACGGAGTCGTAAAAATGCTTGCCGATTTCGGAGGTCAACTTGGTCTCTGGTCCGGAGTCTCTTTCATGACCTGCTGTGAATTCATCTGTCTCGGATTGGAACTCATTTACATGGTAATCAATAAAATCGATAAAACTACAGTAATCTTCATTTCTTAAAGGTTATATTGCACCACTACAAGAAGTATCTAATGATGAAGAGGGCCAAGGATGATGATTGATGTGGAACTTTTGGAATAAAGTTGACTTTTCAAGGATTTTCGGACTCCTGGGGAGGATTACGGTAACCGGAGGTGTTCTGGAATTAGGGTTATGGTATTTTTGAGGTACGGTAGGTTACCTGCGAACAGAAACACATAAGTAAGAAGAGAAGAAAACGGTTCATGGGGGAAGGGAAGGGTGACTGGGTTGGCGGAAGGGGTGAATCAGGATTCGGAAACGTTTTCAATGGGTTCTGCGTCTCTGTCACTCTGCTTCTCTCTCTCTCTCTCTCTCTCTCTCTCTCTTTCTCTCTCTCTCTCTCTATCTCTCTATCTCTCTCTCTTTCTCTCTCTTTTTCACTCTCCCTTTCTCCCTCTCTCGCTAAAACATCATCTCTCTTTACCAAATTTTCAAACAATATCATCCGTATCTAACTCTTTCTCTCCCTCCTCTGCCTTCTCTTCTTGGAACTTTTCCATCAGCCGCGGTAGAAATTGTTCCTTAGCTGTTTCCATTGCTTCTAAATCATTTTACAACTAACTATATCTAAAAATTAAATAATCTACCTTCAATAGTTACAAATCCATCGCTGTCTTTGTCCAGAATTGGTTTTACATCAATTTCTCCATCGTCAAGGAAATTTTCAGCGAAGGAAACTGCCTCTTCCGCATCTAGTTGGCCATTCATGTCTTCATCTGCCGTCTAAAGAGGTAGAATTTCTCTCTCTCTCTCTCTCTCTCTCTCTCTCTCTCTCTCTCTCTCTATCTCTATCTCTCTCTCTCTCTCCCTACCTCAAAATGATCCGTTACTACTTGTGCCATCGTCTCCATAACTACAGCGAAGATCTTACTTGTAGTCGCCTCATCTTGTTGTTTTCCGGAACAATCCGGAGAATCACAGAGTTCTTCACCTTGAAGAAAGCTTTGTTTTTGGTTTTTCTGGAATCTCCTTATGAAAGGAGACCCTCTCGCCCGCTCTGGCCTCTCTGCGGTTTCAGGACCAACGCGCTCTCTCGGCACACGCTAGCCTGTCTGCGTCTTCGCTATCGGCGCACTCTCTCGCCGCGCGCTAGCTTCTCTGCGTCTCCGCGTCCCCCACACTCTCTCTTGCCAGGCCGTAAATATCAGGGGGTCGGCCGCGTGCAAAACCACCGGGCGTCGTGGCGGGCGCCTGTGAGCCAGCTTCTTGGCGGTAGATCGGAGTGGATGGAGTGAGGGGAGGAGTCCCGGACCGGTTGCGGCTGTGGCGACCTGGCGTCCGCGCCAAGCGAGGCGTCGCCAGGGGTGCCGTGCCGGAGGGCGCGGCGTCCCGGGCGGACAAGGAGGGGTGCATGGCTCAGGCCCGCAAGGGAGCAGGCAGAAACCCCCGCGCGTCGCAGTGGCCGGACAGCGCCCAAGAGCAGACGCACCGGTCCGGCCTCTCCAACACCCCCAGACCTACGGTCGTTTTTGCACTTTTTGGTTAGCTTCTTTGCTTTTCTCTCTCGCTCTCTAGGATTTTCTTCTGTTTTTTGGAAAGCGGCCTTAGGTTTTCATTTGTTTTGGAAAGCGGCCTTGTGTTTCCACATGCTTTTGAAAAGCGGCCTTAGAAAAGCGACTTTCATGGACCTTTGAGGTAGGCTTGAAAGTAGCAACAATATCCCATTATCTTGTTTCCGGAAACAGGGCGAATATCTTCGTTTGAATACATCTCTAAGGTGTACTGTAAGTGCATTGCGTAGCTACATAACTGTAATTATTACTATATATTGTAACGTGTGGGTAGGATACTGTAACTTCAAGTAATACTGTTGCACCGAAAAACAAAGTATACTGTAACGCTGGGATTGCTGTATACCACATGGCACAATATCGTTGGCTAACACTCTAGCTGAGACGGATACGGTACCTCTAAGGATTAGGATTATTGTATCTACAGTAACCTGATGGTGGTTTTGAGTCATAAGGGTTACTGTACTTCTTATTTACTGTAGCCCAACAGAATATTGTAACCACAGAAGGGAAATTACTGTGGCTTTCCGAGATATCGTGGTGGCCACACGGAAAAATATTTGATAGATATGGTGGAAAAAAGCGTCTCTAGTATAACTATTCAACAAAACACTTGAAGCAAAAAAGTTTTGTCGAGCGGGGATCGAACTGGAGTAGTTTCGGATTACCAGTCCGACCTCTTAGCCACTCGGCCATGAAATTTTTAAAAAATTATATAGGGTAGTCAGAATCTTCCTTTACATAGTATCTTTTGCATGTTTAGAACTGTTGTTTACAAAAAAGTAACAGGAAAATGTTAAATTTTGAATGAGTTAAATTTAAAAATCGATTTTCAGAAAACCTGGGGCCGGCCTTCGTTTTGACCACCCGTGCCTTAATAGCTCAGTGGATAAAGCACTAGACTGTGGTACAAATGGTCAAGGGTTCGATTCCCCTCGGTGGCGAACTTTTTTTCCTTTAGAATTTACCAATTTTATTAAGTTTTTAATCTTTTTAAAACGAAATTTGCTAAAATATATAAAAGTTACCTGTCACAACTAGTGGTAATAAAAGTATCAGGCGCAACATGCCGCAAAATGGCCTATTTGCCGCCACGTAGTCGATAGGAGAGGGGATTTCCGACTGCGATTTTGATTGTGAAATCGATTTAAAACTGGGAAAAAACACAAAATAACAGTTTTATTCTTTCTCGAAAGCGACATGGCAACACGTTGGCGGCTACTGTACACGTAGGAGAATGACCTGTAGAGGGAGAATTTTGGGGAGACACGGAAAGACCCTCAAGGGAAATCGGGGGTTTTGGAGCCACCGGAGGCTCTTCTTTGGACTTCTTGGTACATCGAAAGGACCTCGTCCAATTCAGAAATGAAGAGAAAGTCGCGGTAGACGATGTGGGTGGAGAGGACCAGGGGACCGGCGGCGATTGAGATGAGAAGGCAGAGGAGGAGAAGGGCTGAAATTTGATTTTAGTTTGTTTTTATCAATTTAAACTATATTTTAGAGAGCTTGGATCCGAAATGAATCAAAAATCGATAATTTCGGCAGCATGGCCGGCGTGAACGAGTTTATAGCGGCGGCGCGGGCAGTCTCTCCTGCCGCCCGGTTAGCTCAGTCGGTAGAGCACCAGACTCTTAATCTGGCTGTCGCGGGTTCGAGCCCCGCATCGGGCTTACTCTTTTGCTTACGCAATCTTAGTCAAAGATGACGTTTTCTAAACAATGCCGTTGTTTCTGAGTGGGATGATTTTTTCCGGTTCGTTGCATTCCTTTTGCTATTTTTCTTTTGCCATGATTCTGTTTCCAATCAGGAAATGGGCTTGAAAAGGCCCTAACGAGCATGTTTTCCCCCGACGAGAAGAGATGACAAATATGGCAATTATTTCCCGTGGTGGGTAAATTTAGCTATTTTGGTTATTTTGAGGAGAAATGGACTTTTTGGGTGTTTGGACAGGAGAGAGGCAAGTGCGGAATGGTAATTTGAGGAATGACGCACGAATTTCTAATGAAACTGATGACGATTACTCCACTGTTTTGGAGTTATTTTGGTCTTTTTGGTAGTTTGCCGCACAGTTTACTTTGAAAATGCAACTGTCGCACGGTTTTCTGTGATAACCGCCGTTTGCCGCACGGTTTTCTGTAAAAACAGCCGTTTCCCGCACGGTTTTACAGAAACCCCCAATTGTTTCATTGTTTTCGGAGAGAGTGTGCCGTTTGCCGCACAGTTTTTTCTTAAATTTTCAGTGAAAGTCCTTATTGCCGCTTAGTTTTTGTTGAAAACAGCAGATGGTACACGATTTTGGGTAAATCTGCCGATTACCGCACGCTTTTCGCTTTTAAATTTAGATTATCACATAGTTTGCTGCCGTTTGCCGAACGGTTTTTTGAGAAAACTTGCCGTTTGTCGCATGGTTTAAAATCAAACTTCTTGCAATCATGCACTTTCTTGGAATTTTTGCATTTTTCTCTAGGAATTTCTAATTTCGTACAATTACCAGTAAAAACTACTTATTTAATTTCAGATGTTGATTGTTTTCTTACTTGAAACTAGTGTTTACAACAAATATATTCGAAAATACCAATTACCTCCGGCTTTTCATAGAATTGTGTTAGAAGAATCACAATTTGGACATATCGCATCACATGTTTCAAGAATTTCAAGAATATTGCCATTGGTGCAAGGTTTTAGGTGAAGACTGCCGTTTGCCGCATGGTTTTAGGCCAAGCCTGTCGTTTGCCGCATGGTTTTTGTATAAACTCACTTAGCCTTGCATCAAGTTGGTTGAACATTCCCTGCCCGACAAATTTGGCCATTTCCAAATCATCTTGAAAAGCTCCTACCAAACAGATAACTATCAATATCAAGGCGTAGACCAGGAAAACCAACTGAAAATTGATTTTTCGTTTTAAAAATTTAAATTTTAAAGGGCTAACCTGCATAAAAATATACGGTATTAAGCACATTTTGGAGCCTTTGAAGGCTCCGTAGAGGGTGAAGGCGGCCACGGAACCTGAGGGTTACGGTAATTGGAATAAAGAGAGGGTGGCCCACCCAAGATGATTAGGGCGAACATGAAGGTGGTGGCGTTTCCGTGGCGGAAGACAAAGGCTAGGACTGCTAGGTAGAAGGGGAAGGTGAGGAAGACGACGACTTTGGTCAGCATCTGGAAAGAGAGGGGTTAGAGAGAGAGAGAGAGAGAGAGAGACAGAGACAGAAAATAGAGAGAGAGATACAGAGAGATAGAGAGATAGAGGGAGAGACAGAGAAATAGAGGGAGGGAGGGGAGGAGAGAGAGAGAGAGAGAGAGAGAAAGAGAGAGAGAGAGAGAGAGAGAGAGAGAGAGAGAGGGAGGGAGGGAGGGAGGGAGGGAGGGAGGGAGGGAGAGAGCGGGAGAGCGGGAGAGAGAGAGGGAGAGAGAGAGAGAGAGAGAGAGAGAGAGAGAACTCACCACCACATGAATCCCGCATATCGTGTGACGTCGGTAGTCCGGCACCACATTACAGTGCAACACCAGAGGGCGTCTGAAATTAGAAGTTTGTGACTCGCACCCGTACCAAATCGGTTTCTCACATTTCCCATAGCCCTTCTTAGGTTCTCTAGGTCTATCGCTCTCCCTTTCCACCCCATTAACCCTGCTCCATTGCGAAAATAGCCAGTCGCTGTTCCCAGAATAGAAACCAATGCCACTATAATCTAATACTGGTCCTCCCACGACGCCTGTGTTTCTCCATCGGCTGTTTTCATTCTAGTCTCATTCAGATTGCAAGATTCTTCCCCACCCAGACAACAGAACGACTATGACTCTGTGTTTTCTGGTCTGGCGAATTGGCAATTCTTAGCCAGAGTCTCAAACAGCGAAGGATTGTTTATGAGGAGCCTTTTTTGAAGGGGAATTGGAAAAACGAGGAGGGTACAGTAGGATTAGTGAGGGTAATTGGGATCAAGAGAGAGAGATAGAGAAAGACAGAGAGACAGAGAGGTTAGCGATGCAGAGAAATAGTAGGAGATGGTTAGAGACGCAGAAAACAGAGGCAGAGGGTAAGAGACGCAGACAAACAGAGAGAGAAGGTTAGAGACGCAGATAAAGAAAGACAGAAGGTTAGAGGCGCAGAAAACACAGACAGACGGTTAGAGACGCAGACAAACAGAGAGAGAGAGAAGGTTAGAGCCGCAGAGAAGGAGAGACAGAAGGTTAGAGACGCAGAGGAGAGGTAGATGGTTAGAGACGCAGAGAAACAGAGAGAAAGAGAAGGTTAGAGACGCAGAGAAGCAGGGGAAGGAGTTTATTGAGACGCAGATAAAGAGAGGCAGAAGGGTAGAGACGCAGACAAGTATAGGCAGATGGTTCGAGACGCAGAAAAGCAGAGGCAGACGGTTAGAGACGCAGAAAAGCAGAGACAGATGGTTAGAGACGCAGAGAACAGGGTCAGATGGTTAGAGACGCAGAGAGGAAGAGGCAGAAAGTTAGAGACGCAGAAAAGTAGAGAGAGAGAGAGAGACCTACCGCTGTGGATGAAACGGCGTATCGGCACCGAGGCCCGTCTCCTCGGCATCCGTCATGGCCGCATCTGACAAAAAAACCATAATTAGACATAAACAAATAAAGAAATCAACAAAAACAAGAAAACAAAAGAAAATGCACCTGGGTGGAATCGAACCACGGCCGCTCGCATGAGAGTCCGACGGCCTAACGGCTGCGCCATTGGATCACCTCGGCAGTAGTGGCGCACCACCATGATGTCTAATGCGGCGCGTTCACGCCCAAATTCGGCGCCCTAGTCGAATTAAAGGACTGTGAGCGGGGGACAACACTTGAAGAAAACAGAATTTGGCCGGCAGTTGGAAATCGCATCATAGACGGAGCGTCGTGTTTTCGAACGGGGTGGAGGCGGGAAATCGCTGGTTGTGGTCGCGCTAATTGCGCATTCTGACATGAATGAGCAATCGGAGGGGGAGGGAGAGATAAATACAAGCAAGGGGGGACAAAAAGACGGCGGTGGGGATCGAACTTAGGTCTTGAGAACGGCATTTTCCTGTGAGGGCGCAAGCAGATCAAGAGTATGGGAGAAGTATTCAAAAATTTATGGTTTTATAGTATTTTTTAATAGAAAAATGAATATTAACTGAAAAAACTGAAAACTATTTGGAATTTACACCTATCTGAAAAAGGGGCCTTTTTCAAAACAAGAGAGAGAGACAGAGAGAGAAAGAGAGAGAGAAAATGTGTGTATGTGTGAGTGAGTGCGTGTATGCGTGTGACTATGTGTTTGTGTACATATGTGCGCACGTGTGTCTTCGTGTGTGTAAATGTGTACGTGTATGTTTGTGTATGTGTGCATGTGTGCATGTGTGTGCGTGCAGCTGCACATGATAGTGTGTGCGTGTGTATGTGTATGTTTGTGAGCGTGTGTGCGAACGTGAGTATGTATGTGTGTGAGCGTGAGTGTGAGTGTGTTTGTGTGTACGTGTATGTATGTGTACGTGAATGAGCGTAGTATGTATGTGTGTGAACATGTGTGCGTGTGTGCGTGTATGTGTGTGAAGTATATATGATTGTGTGTGTGTGGGTTTTTTTGTATGTGTGCGTGTACGTGCAGCTGCATGTGATAGTGTGTGTGTGTGCGTGTGTGAGTGTGTGTGAAGAGAAAGAAAGAGAGAATGGCAGCTAAAACTAGGTAGTACTTATGCCTCCGACCACATGAATCGGTTTCCGGCGGAAATATCGCTCAGTCGGATTGTTATTGCCAGGGACAGTGTCGTTAAGGCCAATTGAGCCTCCCATATAACAAATTTGGCGAGATGAAGCACAACTAAACAAGAAAAAAGCCAGTTTTGCCGTTTGCCGCACGGTTTTAGACAATAATTGCAGTTGCCGCACAGTTTTTGACAGAAATTTCAATTGCCGCACGGTTATCCGTAAAAAATGTCGTTTTTGCACGAAATATTGACAAGATGTGTCCTTCTAACCCAAACACCTCCATCAAGCTACGTTCTACATGGCCACCCATGCATTAATCATCACGGAAGCTTAAATAACGGGAAAACGCCATTTAAAGGGTGAAAATGAGTAATGAAAACTTTTTGTAAGCAAAAATACAAAATTTTGTATTGTTTTTATCATTAAAACATTATTAAAATATGCATTTTGTAGGCTAGACGGGTCCAAAACGGTTCTAGGATTTTATAGCTGCTGGAAGGGGATTTGGGGAATCTCGTTTATTGCATCGGATGCTGACTGTGGCATAAGAGGCTTTGGAGGAAAAAGAGACATCAGAAATTGTTATGAGAAAGTAGAGAGAGAAAGAGAGAGAGAGAGAGAGAGAGAGAGAGAGAGAGAGAGAGAGAAAGAGAGAGAAAGAGAGAGAGAGAGAGAGAGAGAGAGAGAGAAAGAGAGAGAGAGAGAAAGAGAGAGAGAGAGAGAGAGAGAGATAGAGAGAGAAAGGAAGCCGTTCTTTCTGGAACTTTGCACCGCAAATGCGATTTTCCGTTTCTTATTGTCCGTCTAATTACCTACGGGGATTCAATCTAGCGAAAAGTGCAACTTCATGAAAGGACAACTCCAAAATCGCCTGAATAAAGGGAAATTAAGTCATTTCCAGATTAAATGCGGCTGTAAACAATAGTTGCATGGCTTGTTTGCCTCATTTTCATGCTTTCCTCTGCCCTTTCGCTTTAAACAGCTGGTCCTATCAAATATCAGGGATGGGGAAGTGTAAAACGGCAGGTGAAAAGAGGAGAAAACCATGTTTTTGAGCTCCAGCGGATGGAAAACATTTTCGAGAGGGAGGGCGTAATGAGGACGAAGAAACGGCTTCAGAAGGCGCTGACGGGTGGCGGAAGGAGGGGAAAACATGGAAATGACGAAGCGGCTGGAGGGCAAAACAGGAGCGGAACCGAAGAATGGGAGGTGACTAAGTGAGACCGTGAAAACGTAAGATAGTGAAAACGTGAGAGCGTGAAAGTGATACCGTGAAAGCATGAGATTGAGAACGTGAAAGCGTGAGAGCATGAGATTGAGAACGTGAAAGCGTGAGAGTGAAAGCATGACAGTGAGGCAGTGAAAACAGGAAAGCGAGAAAATGAAAACGTGTAAATGAGACCATGAAACCGATAGCGTGAGAGTGAGGTAGTGAAATCAGGAGAGTAAGTCAGTGAAAAAGTGATAGTTAGACAGTGAAAACGTGAGAGTGAAACCGTAAAAGCGTGAGAGTGTGAGAGTGTGAGAGTGAAAACGTGAGAGTGGGGCAGTGAAAGCGTGAGAGAGTGAGAGTGACAGCGTGAAAGTAAGACCGTTAAAGCGTGAGAATGAAACCGTGAGTTAGTGAGTGATTTAGTGAGTGAATGCGTGACGTGTTTCTCTTCATCTCGGCGGAACCACCCAAGAAGCGTATAATTGCTCCGTGGCCCTTAAAAGTTCTTCTATGAAAAGTGCGCCCTCGTGTAAAGTGCGACCAGCCCTTTAAAGTACCACTTCCTGAATACAAATTGAAAGGCTGAAAGAATCCTATGAATAGCCAGAGGATTCCATTTGGGCGAAAACACGGCCCAAGGACACGAGAAATGGAGTTATGGGGGTTAACGAAAGGATTAGAGGAGGCAGGATGGAAATAGATGGGCGTCTGGTAATCTCCCTCTGTCTCTCTGTCTCTTTCTCTCTCTCTCTCTCTCTCTCTCTCTCTCTCACTCTCTCTCTCTCTCTCTCTCTCTCTTTCTCTATCTGTCTCTTTCTTTCTCTTTCTCTATCTATCTCTATCTATCTCTCTCTCTTTCTCTTTCTATCTCTCTCTCTATATATCTCTCTATATCTCTCTCTATCTCTCTATCTCTCACTCTCACTCTCTCTCTCTCTTTCTCTTTCTCTATCTATATATCTCTCTCTATATCTCTCTATCTCTATCTCTATCTCTCTCTCACACACACACTCTCTCTCTCTCTCTTTCTCTTTCTCTATCTGTCTCTTTCTTTCTCTCTCTCTATCTATCTCTCTTTCTTTCTCTTTCTATCTCTCTCTATATGTCTCTCTCTATATCTCTCTATCTCTATCTCTATCTCTATCTCTATCTCTATCTCTATCTCTATCTCTATCTCTCTCTCTCTCTATCTGTCTCTTTTTTTCTCTCTCTCTATCTCTCTATCTCTCTTTCTCTCTCTCTCTCTCTCTCTCTCTCTCTCTCTCGCTATCTCTATCTCTCTATCTCTCTATCTCTTTCTCCCTCCCTCTTTCTCTCTTTCTCTTTCTCTCTCTCTCATTACATCGTCCACTCTACATCCTCAAGATGCGCCAAAATGGATTCCCTCCAGCCTATTTCCTGTTTTCAACAAACAGATTTTACCTTTTCAAGTAAGAAAAAGGAAATTGCCTCATCTTCGGAAGAGGTATACTACTCGAATTGATTAGAAAACACGCTGGATCATAAAAGCCTGCATAAAAGAGGGAGATGGCTGTTGTTTCAATCGGAAAATGTATTTTCCTCCTCCACCGAATGCATTTCGGATGGGGAAGTGTAGTGGGGGCGGAAGCTGTTCGACACAATCCGGGGCTTTGGTGGAAATGGAGAGGGTAGTAATTACCCGGGCGCAATTTAAAGCCAGACGATGGAGGGCGTTTGATGGGTTTGATGAGAGGGAGACGAGACGGGAGAGAGGGCACCGTCCTTTGTGAAACAAGGATATGGGATGGGCAGGGAAGGGCAGAAGGTGACGTCTGAGAGAGAGAGAGAGAGAGAGAGAGAGAGAGAGAGAGAGGAGAGAGAGAGAGATTTGTTTAGCCACAAGTACATCATTGTGACAAAACATATTCTCAGAAGGTGACGTTTCTTAATCTTTTAAGGTCTTAAGAGGATTATCACATTGCGTTTTTGGACTAGAAAGGAATTGGCAAAACAAATAGGAAGCAGAAATAACCACAGAGAGAGAAAGATCGGAATTTGCAAATGCTGCACGGTTTTCGATAGAAGGTGCAGTTGCCGCATAGTTTTCAGTAGAAATTGCTATTGCCGCACGGTTTTGACTTAAATGGGAACTACCGCACTATTTGCAGCACTACCTGCAGGAATTGCCGCTGATATTTCACAGAAATTGCAGTCGCCTCACGGTTTTCCAGAAAACATTGCAATCGTCGCACGGTTTTTTCCCAGAAATTTCACAGCACTATGTAACACAGAATTTGCAATTGCCGCACGGTTTTCGGCATAGTTTTCGGAACAAAATGCTGTTTCCGCATGCTTTTCCACAAAAATGCAATTGCCGCACGGTTTTCGACGAAAGTGGAATTGTTTCAGCATTTTTCAGAGAAATTTCAATTGCCGCACGAAATTTTTAAAAAAAAGTTTTTATCAAAAATTGCAAATGTCACGCGGTTTTCAACAAACATTGCATTTGCTGCACGATTTTCCACTGAAATTGCAGTGGCCGCACGCTTTTCGACACAAACTTGTAATTGCCGCACAGTTTTCGGACAAAAAAAGCAATTGCCGCACGGTTTTAATAGAAAATGCAATTATCAGCACGGTTTTCGATAAAAATGCAGTTGGCGCATGCTTTTCCACAAAAATGCAATTGCCGCAGGTTTTTATATAGAATTTTTATGTGCCGCACGGTTTTCGACCAAAATTGGAATTGTTGCAGGATTCTCCACAGAAATTTTTAAAAATTAAAAAAAAGACAAATTCCGCACAATTTGGGCTTTTTGGCATGATTGCACTTTCCGCGCAGTTTCTCACAAAAATAGCAGTTGCCGCACGATTTTTGGCATATTTTGCATTTTTAGCACAGTTTTCGACAGAAATTGCAATTCTCACATAGTTTTCGGGCAAAGGAATCGAAAAGACACCTCAGCGAAAAATAGAAGCAGTGAGGCGTGTGGAAATGAAGGAGCACGTGTGTTGTTTTCCTCTCCTGCGAGACGAAGGGGGGACGCCAGGTGGCAAGGGCAGCACGTCTCAGGGGAGACAATTGCATTCGCGCGATACGAAGGACCTCTCTTTTACTCTGCAGATGGAGATGCAACCCTATTTATTTCATTAATTCAATTATATAAGAAGAAAACAAAAGGAGGCGGAGGGAATCGAACCAACGAGTGATTTCTCGCCAGGTTGGGTGGTTAGCCACTGAGCCATTGAGGTAAAATGAGAGATTTGGTGAAATAAGGAAGTAGCTGCCTTTGGAATGCAGAAATTTCTTAGAATAGATTGCAGGTAACAATTTAATTAATAAAACTCGCAAAAATGGCATTTCTAGCGAGGGAATTGTATTTACTCGTGAGTTTTCTTAGAAGAGATTGAATACAAATAGTGTATTTTGTAGAAATTGAAATCTTGCACGGATTTCTTTTGGCAACCAAAGGCAGCTTGGCCCGCTTTTTGGCAACAAAAGGCCGCTTGGACCGCTTTTTAGCAATCAAAGGCCGCTGGGGCCGCTTTTTAGCAACCAAAGACCGCTTGGGTCGCTTTTGGCAACAAAAGGCCGCTTGGACCGCTTCTTAGCAATCAAAGGCCGCTTGGACCGCTTTTTGGCAACAAAAGGCCGCTTGGACCGCTTTCGGCAATCAAAGGCCGCTTGGACCGCTTTTTAACAACCAAAGGCCGCTTGGTCCAATTTTTAGCAACCAAAGGCCGTTTGGTCCAATTTATAGCAACGAAAGCCCGCTTGGACCGCTTTTTGGCAACAAAAGGCCGCTTGAACCGCTTTTTGGCAACAAAAGACCATTTGGGCTGCTTTTTAGCAACCAAAGGCCGCTTCCACCGCGTTCAGACAACCAAAGGCCGCCTCCACCGCTTTTGAAAACCAACTCTCTCTCTCTCTATTTATCTTTTTGTCTCTTTCTCTCTCCCTTGTTGTCTCTCTCTATCTCTCGTTTTTAAGTGCTTTCTCTGTTTCTCTTCTTTGTTTTCCTCTATCTCTCTCTCTCTCTCTCTCTCTCTCTCTCTCTCTTTCTCTCTCTCTCTCTTTCTCTCTCTCTCTCTCTCTCTCTCTCTCTCTCTCTCTCTCTCTCTCTCTCTCTCTCTCTCTCTCTCTCTCTCTCTCTCTCTCTCTCTCTCTCTCTCTCTCTCTCTCTCTCTCTCTCTCTCTCTCTCTCTCTCTTTCTCTCTCTCTCTCTCTCTCTCTCTCTCTCTCTCTCTCTCTCTCTCTCTCTCTCTCTCTCTCTCTGAGATATACTTGTTGTCCCTCCTTCCAATTGGTTATTTATGTGTTTTCTCGGAACCCCCATACCTCCACAGCCACCTTTTTCAAAGCCCATCCAACCTAGCAAAACAGCGAAAGTGTCCTATCCTAAGATTTCCAGAATCCACTACTTCCTCCTTCTTTTCCGCCGAATGCTCCTGAAAAAAGCGGCTTTCGCGAAGAAATGAAGCATGAACCCGATGAAGCCTAAAAATGGGCCCATGCGCAACCGAAAATCGCTGACTCGATTGTTTTTCATCCAGAAATCCCAAGATAGAAAACAGGGTTAGAGTTCTCCGGAGCAGAAGAACAAATCTGTCATATGGGAGGTCTTTTGTCGTTGATTTTTCAACCTTCTACTCCATTTGGGGTTATTGCAGCGTAAATATTCGGTCTCCGATGGATTGGGTCATGAGGCTGAACTTTGAGCTTGAAAGGGAGGAAAAGAGAGAAAAGTGTCCAAGCGGCCTTTGGTTGCTGAAAAGCGGTCCAAGCGGCTTTTGGTTGCTGCGGAGGTACGGAGGTTTTCCAACAAAAAAAACACATAAATAACCAATTGGAAAACTAAGGGACAACAAGTATTTCTTAGAGAGAGAGAGAGAAGAGAAATAACGAAATTGGTGTAGTAGTAGCCAGGGTTGAACTATGATCAAGAGATAACGTTATTGCAGCTATCGTAAAGTTGAATGATCTCGTTAGAGTACTGCTACTCTTAATTGACATCACTCCAAAACCAATCGGAAGTTGTGGGAGCTTACGGAGATGTGGGCGGAGATGTGGGCGGTGGATAGAATGGACATTCCTGGGGGTAACCACGAGATTCGTGATACAGGTAGCTTGGTATTAGTTTAAAATGTACAATTTATAGCTGGTGATGCACAAGAAAGAGTGAGTCAGAGAGAGAGACAGACAGACAGACAGAGAAAGAGAGACAGAGAAAGAGAGAGAGAGAGAGAGAGAGAGAGAGATAGAGAGAGAGAGAGAGAGAGAGAGAGAGAGTGTGTGTGTGTGTGTGTGTGTGTGTGTGTGTGTGTGTGTGTGTGTGTGTGTGTGTGTGTGTGTGAGAAGGAGAGAGAGAGAGAGAGAAAGAGAGAGAGAGAGAGAGAGGTTCCCCAAGTTCTTGACCAGAATGGATTCTCACATGTGTTTTGAAAACAAATTCGAAGCCTTAAATGGAAAACTGGTTCGCGCACTTTGTCAATAAATGTTTTTCTTCTCGGGAATTCTCGACTATGGCTGATTCGTTTGAACTTGCACTGGATCTATGAGCGAAAAGAAAACATACTTTTGTCACAAGGTAACCCTGAAAGGTAACCCTTATAAAGCCCTCTTGTCAAATGAAACCTAACGCGAAATTGCGTACAAAACCTTGGTGTTTAAGTGTAAGCTACCGTACGTAAGACTGCGTCAGGGTTACATTTGAGAATCGCTGAACTACGTTAGGCCCTACTGAACTTTTTTTTACTTTTTTACTTTTTTTACTTCATTTTCAAAATTTCGACAAAAACGCTTTCAAATCCCATCTGTTCCTGATATCTTCATTTTACAACAATTGTTTGCCACTAAACATTTTAAAATTTTCATTTCAAAATTAAGAAGAAAAAAGTTTTTGTTATGTATTTTGGCAAATAAAAATCAATTATATAACAAATGTAGAAATCAACTGAAGCAAACAAGGTTTGGAATTCGGGGATCGAACTGGGGTAGTTTGGATTACCAGTTTGACCTCTTAGCCACTGGGCCATAGAAAACAGCAAAAATTTATATAGGGCAGTTAGAATCTTCCATAGGATCTCATCTTTTGCGTGTTTACAACCGTTGTTTACAACAAAAATAAAAGAAAAATATTATGTTTCGAATGAGTTAAATTTATAAATCGATTTTTCGGGGGGAGGGGGATAATTTTCACATTTTCTTGGCCCGGCTTGCAATTTTGCAACTAAAAATTGTAATATCCTACAGTAATCCAACGTGGCCTCTGATCCGGGAAAGCTTTAAATGTGCCTTCCAGACGGCAATTGAATTGAATTCCAACTAGAATGAATGTCCAAAACATCATAAGTGGCCTGAAAATGGCTCTGCCCTTTCGCAAAAATATTTTGCGGTGTGGTCTTGGGAATTTCTCTAAAGGGTTAGGTCAACAAGGTTTTGGGAAGGATCTTTGGGCAAGATCTTTAGGTTAGAAAAGTTCAAAGAGATGATTCGATTACGCCCCCGCAATGATGGGGCGTGCTTATAAAGGGCAAGCGCCAGCGCTCTCTAGTCGCGCCGATGGTCTCGTGGTTAGCGCGGGAGACTCTTGTTCTGGAGGTCCCGGGTTCGGATCCAATCGGAATCTTTTAGTTTTGCAAGGTTGCAACAAAAGCTCTGACGTGAATAGTCAGCCGTTTTTTGACGTTGCAATCGTGTTTTCTAATTTGGCCGTGGTTGAATTGAAGCCGGCGACCGCGAATCTAATAAATCGGCGCAGGCCACAAGGCGACAAAGAGACACAATACAGACAGCCCCGGGATTCTGGGAAAGGGAAACTGTGGCGAAAAACAAGAATTTGATTATTTTCGAAACTGTGGGAAGAAGAGGGCGCCACGGCGGGAACAACAAGAATGACGCCCGATGTTTACGCGGACCTAATGGGGCCAATTGGGAGGGGATGATTAATTGGAACACCTCTGGAGGGGGAAAGTGTGTGTGTACGTGTGTGCGATCTTTGAAGAATAGTGATTCGTGATTTTCGGCTAGTGCAGAGCGTAAAAAACCAAAACAGGAGCTAAGAAATGCAAAACCACGCTTAGCCAGCTAATCTTATGCAAAGCTCCGCGTGGTTCGAGAGGTTTTCCAAACTACGTAGATAGAGAGTGAGACCGTGAAAGCGTGAGAGTGAGTGAGTGATGGAGATACTGGCACGTGCAGTCTATCAAATGTGAAAGATTGTGAAAGACTGAAACACTAACTGCGGGAATTGTGACATGAGCAGCGGGAGCAAACTGATGATTGACGTGTGATGGCAAGTTCCGCCATTGATATTTGCACGACATTTTTAGAGAGGGAAGAGAGAGAGAAAGAGAGAAGAGAGAGAGAGAGAGGGAGAGAGGGAGAGAGAGAAAGAGAGAGAGAGAGAGAGAGAGAGAGAGAGAGACAAAGGCTCATTTATGGATCCGCAGCTGTCGAGGACCAGCGCCAGGCGCGGAAGGGGCACATAAAAGACTAGAATGGGCCCCGTCTGAATGGCCAGAAATAGGTCCTGTCGCGAAAACAACGAGGCCATGAGGTAATCACATTTGTTGACCAGGATCCGGTCACGCCAACACGCGTGTGTGCCAGGGAATCAAAATAACGGGAATTATGCAAATCCAAGTTGCTTGTGGATGGCTTGGCGGAGACTTTAGATGGAAATGGGAGAAATGCAATTGGGGCGTGGTTTTTTGGCTAACAGTGCAAAAGGAGCACGATTTTTATTATATACGCAATTGGTACACCGTTTTGTGTTAATATCGACCGTTATTTGGCTCGCCGCGGTGCCCGCCGCGCCTTATTAAAGTTTGCGGCCCGCACCCGTACCACATAGGCGCCGCGGCGGGTAGGGCTTATATAAGCCGGGCGCAATTGACCGCGTCCAGGGGCATTAACCCCAATCCGTGTTGAAGGATCCTGTTCAGTCTTCACACAGTGCAGTGTCCAATTTACGAATGCGTATGTATTTGTATCGGAACCAGGAGTTACGGCCCGCCTTCGGCGGTCCTACACTCCTGGCATGTGTGGGGTCAGCACATCAGTAGCTTTCTTTTGATGTAAAACACACCATTGGGCGCCAATTTGGGCCGCTAAGCGGCCAAAACGGCTGCTCCTCAGCCGAAACGGAGCCGCTTCTCATTCAATCGTAAGGTCTTTCCTTCTCTCCTAAGGACAGGTTAAGGAAGGCCTCTGATAAGTGGGATAATTGAGAATTCTCCTTCTGTCAAATGTGCAGATGATTCGAAAAGGTTCAAAAAGTGGTTTGGGTTAAGGTCAAA
>JAJQXH010000030.1:1427500-1462500 GCA_022343465.1 Oscheius sp. G VE-2021 | reverse complement strand
GCGGTCAGATTCCTCCTCCTAGGAAACATGTTGGGCAGCTCCACGGTGTATCCAAATGAAGTTCTGTAGAATGGAATCACGGAGAGCCAATGATCACTGCAGTTGATGGTCTCTCTTCCCTCTTGAATCGCGTATTTCACAGGCAGGGCTGAAACTTGAGGAATAAATTTCGAATGGTCGATAAAGTGACTTACCTTCCACTCGCTTACGTTCATAGTCAGCGGCCAAATCGAATAAAAAGGATATGAAAAAACCAAAGCACAGGATACTGAAGATGAAGGTTAAAATGTTTAAACGAGAATCACTTACAATACAAAACAAAGGAAAAGAAATGAAAGAAGCTCTTTCATTTGTTCTTTCATTCTTTCAGAGTGTTCATCGCTTGCAGAGGACGACATCTCGGGCGAAGACAGGAGAGGGAATGAGTGAGGGGATAGTCAGGGATAGGAGGGAAATGACACGCCCAGGTCAATCGATTTGGCTTTTTCTTTGTTATATATGGGTTAATTAAGAAGGCGAGGTCATCGGTCGATAATGCATTGAGGTCTAGTTAGTCCCACCAGATAGGAAAGTGGCTAAATTAGCCAAGGAAATAGCCAATTGAGAGAGAGAGAGAGAGAAAGATGGAAACCTAAGGCCGCTTTTCAAAAGCGGATAGAAACCTAAGGCCGCTCTCAGAAAGTTTATGGAAATTCAAAAGAAAGAGAGAGTGTGTGAGTGAGAGAGAGAGGGAGAGAGAGGGAGAGAGTGAGAGGGAGAGAGAGAGAGAGAGAGGGAGAGAGGGAGGAAGGGAGAGGGAGAGAGGGAGAGAGGGAGAGAGGGAGAGAGAGAGAGAGAGAGAGAGAGAGAGGCGTATGTCTGTTTCTCTGCTTATCTAACCGGTTGTGTCTCGTCTTGGATCTCCGTCTCTCTCTCTCTCTCTCTCTCTCTCTCTCTCTCTCTGTATGTCTCTCTCTCCCTCTATGTATCTCTCGCTGTATCTATGTCTATCTGTTTCACAGTTTCTCTGTTTTATTGTCTCTCTGCCAGTCACTGTCTTTGTCTCTCAATGTCAGGCTCTCTGCATCTCTGCATGTCTCTATCTGTCTCTCTCTCCGTCTCTCTATCTCCCTATATCTCTCTCTTTCTCTCTCGCTTACTCAAATTGTTCTTACTTTTGCTACATTTCTCCTAATTGTCCTATCCCATGGGAGCAACAAGACCTCCATGCAATATCGATCGATGACCTAACCCTACTAATTAACCCAGATAAAACAAAGGAAAAGCCAAATCGATTGACCTGGGCGTGTCATTTCCCTCCTATCGGTGACCATCCCCTCATTCATTCCCTCTCCTGTCTTCGCCCGAGATGTCTTCCTCCGAAGAACAAAGTCCTCGTCCGAATAACCCTTCCACTTCCAAAAAACAAACTATCATCCTTTTGCAGTAAGTTATTTCTGTTCAATTTTTTTATCCCCATTTTCAGATTGGGGGTTGTTTTCTGTTGTTTTACTGCAGTAGTGGCTGTTTTAATCGCAATTCAGTCAAAACACAGTAAGTCAATTTATCAAGCAAAATATGTGGAAATCTTCAGTTCAACCGGTGGAATATGAGAGAGAGGCCCTCAACTGCACCAATCCCTGGTTCTTCATCATCCCCTTCTACAAAACTGTCTTCGGATACTCCGTGGAGCTCCCCCTCACTTTTCCTCGGCCGACGATTCCTCTGAGTCATTCGGAAAGGGCCACTCTGGTAGAAAAGGTTAGTTTTCAGAAGACCACTGTTTTGGAATCGCACCCGTACCATATCGGTCACAGACAGGGCTCAGGCGGGCGCCTCTGCCTGTCTGTGGCCGATATAATACGGGTGCGAGTCAAAAACCCTCTTTTCGGCGCGGAATGGGAGGCTCCTGGGCCTGGGGGTCGTAAAAGCCTTCAAAATCAACTTTTTGGGGTTCGAAAAAAAGGAAATTATAAAGAATTTGAATCTCTATCCAATCATTTGCTTTCTGTCAAGCATGTATTAGTATAAAATGGTGATACGCTTTTGTAAACTTTTGTAAACTTAACAAATTTCTAGGCCTAAAATTTACATTATTTTATGTTATTATTTTGTTTATGGAGTACTGTAAGACATTTTAAAGTGCCTAGAAAACTGCGAATATCTAGGTGTAGCTTTCGCCAAGCTGGAATCATGCCAAAATGACCCTTAGTGCAGCGGAAATGAGATACGCAGTGCGAGAGACAATGTAGAATGAGGAGACTTAGATATTCTAATTAGTGTGCAAAAATTTCCCCGCCGATTTCATTTTGGCAATGACTATAGCCGAGTTTTTTATTAGAGCGTGTTTAGCATTTCCTAATGCTATAAGCGCGACCTCAGCATATGTTGGCGGCGCCAATCTCCACTAACAGGCGCCGCGTGGACGACTGGCTAATGTTTTGCTTGGAAATCTCAGAAACCAAAAAGGAGTCTGGATCGGATCTTCCTGTTGTTATTTGGTTTTGCCCATTGTAAAAACCCTTTTGCGGGCAAAATTAACCTTTTGTTTGTTATTTCAAAAAGTGCCAACTGGAAATGACATTTTATAGAGGTGTTTTTCACATAGATTGTGATAAGTGAACGGTTCAAAAGAATATAAAAATGAGTAAGAATCGAACCTGGGACCTTGAGATTTGTAAGCAAGTGCGCTACCACTGGACTATACTGTCGGCGGGCTGCGCCCTTTATGCATCACAAAATCTTACGAAACTCGGCTCAAACTAAAGCAAATTAGATTTTTCAAAAAAGGATTTCTTTGTTAGAACATTATCTACGCAACCACATTTAAATCGATTCAGTTCAGAGAGTTTGAAAAATCGTGGTGGTGCCTAGCCACAGATTCCGTTGTTTTTTTTAAATTTTAAATAAAACAATCTTTCCAGGTTCACATCAACGGCCGAATTGAAGAAATCTTCGCTTTCGACTTGGAAGAGGAAGAGACCAAAAGGGAGATCAAGGTTCAGGGAACAGTCTCTCATGGGCTAAAGGATAAAAGGTAGGATTCTAATTCTATCTTTTCTTCTGAAACCAGAATTTCAGTGATTTCTCCATGAATGCGACCGTCTTCACCTCGGTTTCCTACGCTCGCCACGAAGAAGACGTCAGTAAGGAAGTCTACAATCAAAACTACAAGTACCAATTCGTCTGCCCTCAGCTGGAGGCTAAGTTTAAATCTGCCAAGCTCTATTACTTCCACTCTATTGCCTTGTCATTGTGTGCAGTAATTATTGTGTCGTTTTTGGGTCTTATTGGCGCCTTCTGAGCCCTTTATTATGTAAATCTGTTTGTAAAGTGCTTCATCTGTGAATAAAGTGATGAAGAAAGTTGGGACTCAGAGAGAGAGAGAGAGAGAGAGAAAGAGGGAGAGAAATAGAAAAAGAGAGAGAGAGAGAAAGAGAGAGAGAGAGAGAGAGAGAGAGAGAGAGAAAGTCAGAGACAGAGAGAGACAGAGATACAAAGAAACAGAGTCTCTCTCTCAACTAGCTCTCGCCATAACCCTCAGCCAGACCTCCACACCTTATCGATCAATTTTTCTGTTGTTTTTTTTATATAAAAGCCTAGATCTCATTCCCAGGATTCCGAAAAATACCTCTTTTACCAATTTTGGATCAAAATGAATCGATTTAGGAGCGCTTGAATTTTCGGGAAATTGTCATTTGAATTGGCGCCAACTCTGCGTCTCCCCATTTCCCACACTCTCTCGCCCACTCTAGCCATGTTTACGTGCGGCAAACGCGTAAAACGGCCGAGTAAACGCGCCCCTTTTGCAGCCCAAATCATGTAAAAGGGGTATGTTTCGGAATCGTGGAAACGATATCTATTCGATGGAATAATTGTAAACAGACTTTGAAAAATAAAAATAATCGTTCTCTCGGATTTTGCTGATTTGTTCATCCAAAACCACCCCAGGCGGAATATCGCTCAACTCAATCGGTCTATATGTTGTCTTATCTGTTGTTAAGTGAGGGTGTTAGTCAAGAGGGGAATCGTTTCCTTTACTACTTCGCTACGCGCTCCGCGCAATTTGCATAATTCCGTCAAGCCAACCCTAATCGGAAAGTCCACCTAGGTCTTCCCCTCCTTCCTTCCTCATTTGCTCTCAACTCAACCTCCTGTGCGGTTCTTCTTACATTAATGTCACCTTTTTACCAGAAGTGAGTCTCTCTCTCTCTCTCTCTCTCTCTCTCTCTCTCTCTCTCTCCCTCTCTCTGACTCTCTCCCTCCCTCCGAGTCCCAACTTTCTTCATCATTTTATTCACAGATGAAGCACTTTACAAACAGATTTACATAATAACGGGTTCACACGGCGCCAACAAGACGCAAAAACGACACAAAACTTACGGAAAATGTGGTCAAGAATGCGAAGGCAACAGCGTGAAAGTAATAGAACTTGGCAGATTCGAATTTAGCCTCCAGCTCAGGGCAGACGAATTGGTACTTGTAGTTTTGATTGTAGACTTCCTTACTGACGTCTTCTTCGTGGCGAGCGTAGGAAACCGAGGTGAAGACGGTCGCATTCATGGAGAAATCACTGAAATTCTGGTTTTACAAGCAAATTAAAGAATTAGAATCTTACCTTTCATCCTTTGGCCCGTGAAAGACCGATCCCTGAACCTTGATCTCCCTTTTGGTCTCTTCCTCGTCGTAGGCGAAAGCGAAGATTTCTTCGATTCGGCCGTTGATGTGAACCTGAAAATATTTTTTTTTTCAGTAAAGAATTCAAAAACAGAGATCTGTGGCCGATATGGTACGGGTGCGAGTCAAAAACAGTGATCTTCTGAAAACTAACCTTTTCTACCAGAGTGGCCCTTTCCGAATGACGCATAGGATTTGTCGGCCGAGGAAAAGCGAGGGGGAGCTCCACGGAGTATCCGAAGACAGTTTTGTAGAAGGGGATTATGAAGAACCAGGGATTGGTGCAGTTGAGGGCCTCTCTCTCATATTCCACCGGTTGAACTGAAAAATTCTACATAGAATGTTTTATAAATTGACTTACTCCCTGCTGGCTTAATGAGTTCAGCAATCCCTACTACAAATGTAGCACAGAAAAGAAACCCAAATCTGAAAATGATGATGAGAAAAATTGAATGGAAAAAACTTACAGCGATAAGGTGAGAATTTCTTTTATGGGAGGGGGGTTATTTGGAGGAGGACTTTGTTCTGCGGGGGAACACATCTCGGGCGAAGGCAGGAGAGTGAATGAATGAGGTTTTGGTAATCGGTAGGAGGGAAAAACCACGCCCAGGTCAATCGATTTGGCGTTTTCTTTGTTTTATATGGGTTAATTATAAAGGTGAGGTCATCGATCGATAAGGCGTGGAGGTCTAGTTAGTCCCACCAGATAGGAAAGTGGCTAAATTAGCCAAGGAAATAGCCAATTGAGAGAGAGAGAGAGAGAAAGATGGAAACTTTTTACGCCGCTTTAAAAAGCAGATGGAAACCTAAGGCCGCTTTAAAAAGCAGATGGAAACATAAAGCCGCTTTTAAAAATAAAGCGGAAGAGAGAGAGACCAAAACCTTAATGCTACGAACTCTAGAAAACAAAGCCTTCGGGGGCTTATGAGAACCAGACCGTAACGACCTTAGGAACCTTTGTGACTTTATAAAACCAAATTCCTAGTGACCTAATCTAAGAAATTCCTTAGGAAACCAGGATCTTAGAGGCCTTAAAAAATTAAGGCCTTAAGGACGGATAGAATAAAGTATCCACTAGGGTCCAACAGCTATAGTTATACGTTAGTCGCGTTAAGCTAAACTTTAGCAAAACTGTTTCAAAATGAATTTCAAAAACGAAAATTGCAAGAGGGGACGTCATGCTAAGTGTAGACACATGGAGGTAGCCGGGGAACTCTCCAAACGAGGTCATTTCTGACCTCACCCCCGATTTCACTTAACTTGGTTGGGCAAGCGATGGCGTGCCAGAACTGTGCAAAAAATGAAAGTAAACCGATTGAACTAAATAAAGTTTCGATCGATAGCTTAGGTAAAACCAAAATTATTTCAATCAATATTGACTGGCTAGCTTGGGTCCTGAAGCGATGGAGTGCCAGAACTTTACAAAAAAGGAAACCAAAAAGAATGCACCAAATTTAATATTAATCGATGAGGTAAACGCTGCAAGAAATTTATAAATTTCACAAATTTTTGGTACTTTTTAACAAGAGTTTGGTCAACGCATACAATGACTTCTGTGACAATACTATTTTCTGCATTTTATGTTTAGTACAAAATTAATTAGAGAAAAAGGGAAGGGGCGCCGCAGGCTCCCCACCCGCTGGTCCCTTCATAACAGCGGGAAACTTTGAAATTGACATTTCTAAAAGTTCAAACTTCAAATTCATATTCCTGCAACTTCAAATTTTCCATTTATTGTCGTTGTCTCAACCAATCTTTATCAAACACAACATAACATCGAGATCACGTGTCAACGTGTTTGTTGGAAATGCCGCTTGGGTAAACTCTGGTAGAGAAGCTTGACTGCTGCCTGATCACTCTCAGCCTCCATGAAGTCGTCGTAGAAAGCCGAAATGTCATACGGCGTCCAATAGAAAAGCTTCTTTTTAAGGATGGAAAGAAGATCTACACGATAATCCTCCTCAAAGAAATAGATGTCAACTATTTGCTGAAAAAAAAACGAAAAAGTTTGTTTATCGTAAATCGTTGACTTACTTGATTTATTTGAGTGATAAATGCTACCCCACCGTCAACCACCAGTTTATAGAAAATGTGTTCGCAACGCTGAAAAGAAAAATGTGTGTGTGTGTCTGTGTGTCTGTGTGTGTGTGTGTGTGTGTCTGTGTGTGTATGTGTTACTCACGTATCCCCTGATTTCGGTATATCCGAGTCCTTTCCATATTTGCTCAATTCCCGGCGTACTGAGCCCTTTATAAACTTTGGATTTAGCGCACAAGTGCAATTCTTTCAGATTCCCTCTTTCTAGTTTGTTAGTTTTAGTTTTCTAAAAGGGAACCAATTTTTAGGTACAAAGAAAGAAAAAAGCAACGTAGAATAAAGAATCAGACGCCGAGGATAGAATAAGACGGTTAGAGACGCAGAGGATAGAGTCAGATGGTTAGAGACGGAGATGATAGAATAAGACGGTTAGAGATGCAGAGGATAGAATCAGATGGTTAGAGACGGAGATGATAGAATAAGACGGTTAGAGATGCAGAGGATAGAATCAGATGGTTAGAGACGGAGATGATAGAATAAGACGGTTAGAGATGCAGAGGATAGAATCAGATGGTTAGAGACGGAGATGATAGAATAAGACGGTTAGAGACGCAGAGGATAGAGTCAGATGGTTAGAGATGCAGAGGATAGAATCAGATGGTTAGAGACGCAGAGGGTAGAGTTAGACGGTTAGAGACGCGGAGGATAGAGTCAGATGGTTTTTAATCTCTCACCGTGAGGAAATCATCCAGAATCACCACCAACTCGTCATGGCTATTAAAACCAATGCCAGCTTTTGTTGCATTCTGAAAAACTTGTTGCAAAGAAGTGGGTTTCTCTTTTAATCGCATATTCATATTTCCACAATGCTGAAAATGCTCGTTTTTGCTATGGATTTTCACTTTTTAAACTTACAGAAACCGGCCAATTCAAAAAATCCTTAATTGGCACAGGGACATCCATTGAATTAAGATTTGAGAATTTCACAGTTTGAAGTAGCAGTTCCAGAGGCGCCGGGGAAAAAGTGGTCACAGCCAGCCAGTCGCAGACAATTCGCATCTGGCGAATTATTGGAGCAACTTCATCAAAGAAGACTGTTTCTTTAAGAGAAAGCGAATCAGAGGGTACAAAACTCTGAAAAGTTAGTTGAAACGAAAAGAATGATGTATGCTTACACAATGAAATTGGTCGAAGTAGAGGGCAGACAATTGTTTGTAGGGATCTGCAAGTATGCGGTTGGTAGTTATTCCAGAGAGTTTAAAGGTGGCTTTGTGGAAGTGGGAAGCAACGCAGACTCGGTATCGTGGCCTTTGCTGAAAACGAGTTTGCTTACTCACACACACACACACACACACACACACACACACACACACACACACACACACACACACACACATACATACATACACATACACACACACACACACATACATACACATACACACACACACACACACACACACACACACACACACACACACACACACACACACACACACACACACTCTTTTCTCTCTCGCTAAAACTTTACCGTTTCAATAACCGAAACTAAAAACAACAATTTATCGTCCGAGCGTGCAGAAATCCAAAATCGATTTTCTTCAACAAATCTGTCGATCCATTTTTGTGTCTGCCGAATTCTACACAAAGAGCGAGGTTTCAACTGAAAGTAGCACAAAATTTTAAATTCCATGGAGAAAATACCTTTTGTAAAACCAAAAGAAGAAGATGACGGGGAGCATTTCCAATCGATAGGGGCATCAGTTCAATGTGTTAACAACAATGTGTGTTTGACGTGGCCTAATTTTTGAAAGCCGGTAGAAAAAGCGGAAAATTTTAATAAAGCGGAAATTTAAAAAAAGCGGAAAATTAAAACAAAAAAAGCGGAAATTTAATAAAAAAGCGGAAGCTTAGGACTGAAGGAAAACTGAACTCGAGAGAGAGAGAGAGAGAGAGAGAGAGAGAGAGGGGGGGGGGGGAGAAAGAGACAGAGAACGCATGCGTGCGTGTATGTATGTGTGTCTAGATTAAGCCCTGTCAGACAACCCACTCAGCCACAAATCACATTGGTTCGGCTGTTCCTTTTTTTTATAAGTCTCAAAAATTTATTCCAAACTCACAATTTTATCACATTTTGGAGGGATTTTTCAAAAATCCCCTCATATCTCTATGTTTTACCTACATAATAGTTCTTTCATTTTCAGCCGCTTTCCCTTCTCTCCCTTCCTCTCTCCACCCGATCTCACTCTCCAAACCTTCAAAAACACCAGTTTCTAAGGCTTTTTTCTTTTCCAAAACTAGTCCTTTTTTCCCATTTTTCACACGTTTGCCAATTCACACAGGAAACAAAAGAAAGTGAATTTAAATTTTAAAAAATACAAAAAAAACAAAAGGGGAAGTCACCCCGTGGGTAGCCGGGGAACCCTCAGCAGACCATTTCTGACCTGACCCCCGATTTTACTTAACTTGGTAGGGAAACTAGCCCGTCACAACGATTTTCACCGCTGCACGCAGTGGTGTGTTTTGAGATCGCTTACGTAACCCTACCCAGCGGCGTTTCCGATCGCTTACGGGTTTGAGCCGCATACTCTCTCGCATAGAAGGCGCAGACACGGCGCTGCAGTGTTTTCCAGCAAAGGGAATTCGTTTTTTTCAATTGTTGTTTTTATTCTTTTATCCTTTAATTTTTGTTCTTTTATATTTAAAAAAAAGTTCATTTTCCGGTTAATGTTGGGTCTCGAAGCGAAATTTGCAATTATCCTGTGTCCGTGTACGGGTGCGACATGCATTAAATTACGTAATTATTTTTGTAATTGTAATAAAAATTTGAATTAATTGCACGAATTAGTAATTAAAATACGCAATTTAATTGAACGACGGTGTAATTTATTAAATTGTGTATTTGCAATTGTATTAGATATTTGCGATTGTATTTATAATTTTAATTTTTGACACGAATATACTGAAAAACGTTTAACGTAATTTATTTTAACGACGGTTTGATTTATTAAATTGTGTAAATTTTGATTTTCTTCGATACTCCGGGCATGGGCAGCTGGGAGACAGGCTGCCCGTGGCTACTTCGTGCGTTTTCATTAACCGCTGAACATTCGCAATATCCAGGGAATCCATGGAGAAATTCCGGGTTTTGTGAAGGCACTGTTTAAATCTCTCTCCCCTCTTGTTGGAAATTACGTATTTTAGTCAAAAAATTAAAATTATAAATACAATTGCAAATACGCAGTTTAATAAATCGCACCGTCGTTAATTAAATTGTGTATTTGATTTAATTGGTACAATTAATTCAAATATCTAATACAATTGCAAATACGCAATTTAATAAATTACACCGTCGGTCAATTAAATTGCGTATTTTAATTAATATAATTAAAATAAATGCAAACACGTAATTCAATTACATAGTTTTTAAATAATTCGACGGATGTCGCGGCATTACACGGACACCTGCGGTAATATTGAATCTAATTCAAAATTGCGAAACATTTGATTTTAACAGTGAGTTTTTGTTAATTTTCATTTAATTGAGAGTATCGCTCGAAAAAATGACAGAAACGCGGCTTTTTTAATGCAACTGGGTAGAGTAATATCCGTTTTGACTGTTTTATTTTAGTTTAATTATGTAAACTTTATTAATTTTATTTGATTTTATGTAAACTTCTCTTTTTTTCCATATTTCTACCCTGTTTTCAGATGCGTTTCATGTTAGTCTGCTCCTGATATATCTTGATATATCAAGATTTCAAAATTAAATTTATAAAAAAATGAAATCCTGATATATCAGGATGTTAAAATTAAAATTAGAAATTCCAGATAAAATTTATTCTATATAAATTGAGTCAACAGCGAAATAATGGGACATTTCGTGTCGGGACCCATAATCTATACTCGATGCTGAAGTCGATCGATGCGAAATGACGAAATAAACCAATTTTATTCGGGGGTGGGGGACTGTAGGTGGAATAGTACCGTAAATTCCTTAATTATTTGCCAAATTTAATGAAAATAATACTTTAAATAAATTAATAATCTTTTGAGTCGTTTTCCAGGCAAACATCGAGGGTTCGGATCCGACCCGTTGTTTTTTGTTTTGTTTTTTTAAGCATTAAAACAATTTAAATGATTTTAAAACCAATTTAATGTTTTATTTTGTCCAATTACAAACATTTACATTTAAAAGAATTGTCCCTGGACGGATTCGAGTCCTGGATGTTTGTCTGGTGAGAGGGCCGGCTTGCTTCCCCTAAATCCCCTTTTTCCTTGCTTGTTTTATTTTTAATTATTGATATAATCATTTATTTATTTCTATTTGTTTAGAAGCCATGACAGACGCTGGCCGAGGCGGTCAATTTATCTACGCTCCGAAAGGCATCAGGTTTAAGAAGAGAGAGGGTAGGTTCTTCAATTTTTATCACACAAAAACAGGTCGAGCGGCCTTTGGTCGCCAAAAAGCGGTATATAATTGCAAAAAACGGGTTTTAACTACCAAAAACCGGGATCAAGCGGCTTTGTTTTCTAAAAATCAGGTCAAGCGGCCTTTGGTCGCCAAAAAGCGGCTAGTAATTGCGAAAAAGCATGTCAGGCGGCCGTTGGTTGCCAGAAAGCGGTTATTAATTGCCAAAAGCATGTCAAGTGGCCTTTGCTTGTCTAAAGCAGCTTTTAATTGTTAAAAAAAGCAGGTCAAGCGGCCTTTGGTTGCCAAAAAGCGGCTTTTCTTTATAAAGATCAATCAGGTAAGGCGGCCTTTAGTTGCAAAAGCTTATTTGCAGCAAATCTGGTCAAGCGGCCTTTGGTCACCAAAAAGCGGCCTTTGATTACCAAAAAGCGGCTTTTAAATGCGAAAAGGCAGGTGAAGCGGCCTTTGGCTACCAAAAAGCGGCTTTTAAAATCAGTGTTTGTATAAAACATAAAGCCTACCCTTGGCAATACGTATTTTCAGAGAAGCCCGAGCTACAGAAGGAGGCCATCGCCGTGTTCGAGGCTCCTCCGCGAATGGCCATGCCTACTCTGAAGGAGTTATGCTCCAAGATTGAGGCCCTTCTCGTCAACATGCACCCCGATCCCCTGAAGGTTAATCCCTTTTGAAAATTTAATTTTTAAATATTTAAAAAAAAATTTGAAAGTCAATTTTCAGATTTCCGAAATGGGGGAGGTCGCCAAGCGTGTCTTTGGAGGAGAGGTGGACCCGGAGAAGCTGTACGCCAAGAGCTGGGAGGAGCTGGCGCAGACGATTTTCAAGGATAGGATGGGTCTCGGAGCCGACGGCGTAAGTTCATCTTTTGAAACTAATGCAAAAGTGGGCGAAAGGTGAGGCTACTGTTGTCAGGAAAACATCGAGGATTCGGATCCATCCCTGGGTTAACGGGGAAGGACCTCGTAAAATTGATTTTTCAAAGTCTTTTTACAATTATTTCATCGAATAGATACCGTTTCCACGATTCTGAAACATACCTCTTTTATGCGATCTCAACTGCAAAAGGGGCGCGTTTACACGGCCGTTTTACGCGTTTGCCGCACGGAAACACGGCAAGAGTGGGCGAGAGAGTGTAAATAATTAAAAGCCGCTTTTTAGTAACCAAAGGCCGCTTGACCTGTTTTTTTTAAATAATTAAAAGCCGCTTTTTAGTAACCAAAGGCCGCCTGACCTGTTTTTAAATAATTAAAAGCTGCTGTTTAGTAACCAAAGGCCGCTTGACCTCACTTTTGGCAACTTAAAGCTGATTTTTGGTAACCAAAGGCCGCCTGACTTGCTTTTATGCAATTAAAAGCCCTTTGCAATACCTTTTAAAACCCATTTAATATCTTCTTTCAGACCATCCTGCTCTCCGACAAGGCCCAGCGTGCTCACGGCTTCCTTCCTCCGCTGCCCGAGGTTCCTGCTGTTTCTGCTCCGAGGGGACGCGTGTTCACGGTGGACCGAAACGGAGTCATCATATTTCAAACTGGTTTTCCATCTTCTCTTTGTCAAGTCATTTTTGGTTACAGTAGTCCCCACCTTCCGCGAGTCGGCTCTCGTCCCCACTCCCAAGGACGTCACCGTCGCCGACAGAAGGAACCAGGCTTCCAGGATCTCGTCTGGTATGTTTAAAAGAGGCTCCGGACCCCGGGTTATTGTAACTTTCCTCAAACTTGAACCGTTAGGAACCTCTTTTCGACTTTAATTACCCTTAGGTGCTCTTACTGTATGCGGCAGACTACCCCTGCCCCGCCCGCCGATCTCGTACGGGTTTGAAGTTCGCGGTGCTACCATGTCAGACAATCAGAGTTTTCTGCGTCTTTTCAGGCGGGAACATTGAAAATTCAAAAGTGACGACCAAAAAGTCGATAAATCGATGGATTGGACGGACGCGTAAACACCGCGCGTAAATACCGTGCACGTAGTTCGTTAAAATGCCGGTTATCCACATTTGCATATTGCATGGAATGGCCAAAAATGGCATTTCAGATGCAGATATCTCTAAAACGACGCTTTTGAACCCAAATATATTTTCATTTCGGCTGATCTCTTTAAAACGCGGCCTGACGTTGCCAAAAAGCGGCCTGGTCGCAACAAATAGCGGCCTGGGGTCACTAAACAGCGGCATGTTCTCATCAAGAAGCGGACTAATTTCAACAAAAGGCGGGCTTACATTTCCAAAAAGCGGCCTGATGTTGCCGAAAAGCGGGCTTTGGTCACCATCACCAAAAAGCGGCCTGATCTCAAGAAATAGTGGTCTGGGGTTGTCAAAAAAGCGGGCTGAGGTCACAGAAAAGGGGCCTGAGGTTTAATAAAGCGGCCTGATCTCACCAAATAACAGCCTGACCAAATAACAGCCTGCAGGTGCCAAAAAGCGGCCTGATCTCACTAAAAAGCGGCCTGAGGTGGAAGCCGAAAAGCGGCCTGAGGTTGCCAAAAAAGCGGCCTGAGGTCACCACAAAGCCACTTTTGGCTGTGATATTCTTCGCTAAATTAAAATTTATTTCTTCAGGAATTGGAAAGCATTCTCCCGTGGATCTCACTTCCGTTTTCGACGACCCCAAGTTTCTCGTGATTTTCTTAGAGTTTCGAAAAATTTCGGTAATTTTCAGGCCGTGAATCTCAAAGCCGCCGACGACGAAATGCAGCTTCCTCCGATGCAGGGTCCCGAAGCCATCGGAATTCAGCAGGGCCAGGAGATGATGGCCGAGATCAAGGGTCCTCTGGACCAGCCTCCTCCCTTCGCCATCGAAATCCCCATTGGAGAGGCTAGTTTTTCTTTGTTTGTTAAAGGGACCGTCAGGGAACCGGAAGGGGTTAACTCATATTAAACTGCTTGAACCCCAATCCGCTTTTTGGTAACATCAGGCCGCTTTTCGGCTTCCACCTCAGGCCGCTTTTTGGCAACCAAAGGCCGCTTTTTTGCACCTGCAGGCTGTTATTGGGTCAGGCTGTTATTTGGTGAGATCAGGCCGCTTTATTAAACCTCAGGCCTCTTTTCGGTGACCTCAGCCCGCTTTTTTGACAACCTCAGACCACTATTTCTTGAGATCAGGCTGCTTTTTGGTGATGGTGACCAAAGCCCGCTGTATGGCAACCTCAGACCGCTTTTCGGCAACCTCAGGCCACTTTTTGGAAATGTAAGGCCGCCTTTTGTTGAAATTAGTCCGCTTCTTGATGAGAACAGGCCGCTTTTTAGTGACCTCAGACCGCTATTTGTTGCGACCAGGCCGCTTTTTGGCAAAGTCAGGCCGCGTTTTAAAGAGATCAGCCGAAATGAAAATATATTTGGGTTCAAACGCGTCGTTTTAGAGATATCTGCATCTGAAATGCCAGTTTTTGGTCATTCAGGACAACAGGACCTGTGGATAACCGACATTTTAACGAACTACGTGCACGGTGTTTACGCGTCCGTCCAATCCATCGATTTATCGACTTTTTGGTAGTCGCTTTTGAATTTTCAATGTTCCCGCCTGAAAAGACGCTGAAAACTCTGGTTGTCTGACAAGGTAGCGCCGCGAGTTTCAAACCCGTACGAGATCGGCGGCCGGAGCAAGGGTAGTCCGCCGCATACAGTAATCAGCACAATTGGAAAATACAAGTCGAAAAGAGACCTTCCTGGTCTTTTTGGTCTGGACAATTTTGGTCAGCCGAGTTGGTCTCATAAATTACCAACCACACGACCAAGGTTCGATCCCGGTCGGTGCACTACTTTTTTGTCTAACTCTAATTGGCTATAATAATAATTAGAAACATAGTTATTTTAAACTGTTTAAAAAATAATTACACCAATTTATTTTAAAATTTAAAAAAAAATAAAGGACTAAAATTACGTAGAATGGCCTGAAAGAAAAGATTTTAATTTAAAGATCTTTTCTTTCAGGCCATTCTAGGTAATTTTAGTCCTTTAAATACGGAATTGCTTATTTAAAGGTCTAAAACATGTCGAAAGTATTTTAAACAGTTGGAACATTAATTTCACCAACTTTTACATTTTCAAAAAATCAGTTTTTAAACGAGCAGGGCTCATAAAATCCATCGACCTGTTATTTGAGACCCATGGAAATATGGTATTTTTCAGATTCCCCATCTCAATAATGACGCTGGAATCGAAGATGAGAAGGAGAACAGCCAGGAGGTGGAGGCTGAGGTCGACCATCCCGATCAGCCGAATACCGTCTCCCATGAGAACAGCAGTGGAGAGGTTGGTTAAAGACGCAGAGAAAGGAGAGGCAGAAGGTTATAGACGCAGAGAAACAGAGGCGGAAGGTTAGAGACGCAGAGAAACAGAGGCGGAAGGTTAGAGACGCAGAGAAACAGAGGCGGAAGGTTAGAGACGCAGAGAAACAGAGGCGGAAGGTTAGAGACGCAGAGAAAGGAGAGGCAGAAGGTTATAGACGCAGAGAAAGAGAGGCAGAAGGTTATAGACGCAGAGAAAGAGAGGCAGAAGGTTATAGACGCAGAGAAAGAGAGGCAGAAGGTTATAGACGCAGAGAAAGAGAGGCAGAAGGTTATAGACGCAGAGAAACAGAGGCGGAAGGTTAAAGACGCAGAGAAACAGGCGGAAGGTTAGAGACGCAGAGAAAGGAGAGGCGGAAGGTTAGAGACGCAGAAAAGTTGATGTTTCAGGGCTTCGCCATCATGAAGATGGTGGCCTCCCGCCGTTCTGGTTTCGGAGTTAAAACTGCGGAGCAGATGGCTGCTGCCGGCGACATGCAGATCCTTGCGCAGGAGGTAATTTCACTGTGTATGTAAATATAAATATCATCATTTTCCAGGCTGGTTGCCAAAAAGCGATTAAAAGCCGCTTTTTGGCAACTATAGGCCGCTTGACTTGCTTTTTGCCATTCAAAGCCGCTTTTTGGCAAACAACGACCTTATTAATTGGAAATACGAATTTATCAAAATTTTAAGGATCTCTACAATTGTTTAAAAGGACTTGAGGGGTTTTAAGACAGGATGAAACTGTCAAAATAATTTTTTTAATTTCACGAATATTTTAATAAATTTTCCGGTTGTTTAAAAAAAATTGTAAAACAGATATCAAAATCTTTTTTTTTAAATCGATAATTATTTTATTTTGAAATTCACCGCCTAAATGTTATATTCGGGCATAGCAATGATTGAAACGGCCCGGCCGTTTATCAGAAAAACTTCGAGGGTTCGGATCCACCACGGGGCAAAAATTTTTGGTTTTTAAATAAAAACAATTTGTAAAGTTATAATAAAATGTTTATTTAAATTAATTAAATTTTAATTGTTTTAATAACAGGGAAAAACGACATTTAGGCGGTAAATTTCAAAATAGTATTTTTAAACAAAAAAAACCATTTTCTTGAAAACGTTTTTTCTCTCAAAAATTTATAAGCGATATAATTTCAATTTTAGTCGAATTCTGCAAAATTTCCCGGTTTCTAAACAAAATAAATGATTTTTTTAATACAATTTTAATAATATGCATACCGAAATTATCGATTTTTTTAAAGAGTTTGATATCTGTTTTACAATTTTTTTTAAAACAACCGGAAAATTTATTAAAATATTCGTGAAATTAAAAAAATTATCCATTTGCCTCTCTTTCGTCCTCTAATTTCTTATTTTTAGGAATGATACGGCCGGTACCGCTCCTCTCCTCACATTCACTCTCTCTCCCCCTAGTCCGATGACCATATTCCGGAGCCTCTCGCGGATCCTTCGAACCTCCTATATTGTCACTTATTGCATCACAGATATTGTATTCTCGCACTTATAATATTCATTTTGTTGGTTTAAATTTTTTTGCCTGAATTACTTGTTTTTTACTGTGGTCGCATTTTTCTTTTCACCGTAAAACTTGGGATCCTGAAGAGTTACTTCCACTCAAAGGTGGCTCCCCCTGAATTTGCGGCAGAGATTTCCAAGAGTTAGAAAAAAGTTTTCATTATGTATATTGGGGAAAAAGAATCTCTGCTTCACAAACTTGTAGTAAAAAGTGTTGTCGAACGAGGGGTAGTTTTGGATTACCAGTCTGACCTCTTAGCCACTCGGCCAAAAATATTAAGTTTTGAATGAGTTAAATGTAAAAATCGATTTTTCTGCTTTTTCTGGTGACCTCAGGCCGCTTTCTGCTTTTCCGGTGACCTCAGGCCGCTTTCCGCCTTTTTTCGGTGACCTCAGGCCGCTTTCCGCTTTTTCTGGAGATCTTAGGCCGCTTTCTGCTTTTTCCGGTGACCTCAGGCCGCTTTCTGGTTTTTCTGGAGACCTCAGGCCGCTTTCCGCTTTTTCTGGAGATCTTAGGCCACTTTCTGCTTTTTATAGCAACCTCAGGCCACTTTCTGCTTTTTATAGCAACCTCAGGCCGCTTTCCGCTTTTTCTGGAGACCTCAGGCCACTTTCTGCTTTTTATAGCAACCTCAGGCCGCTTTCCGCTTTTTCTGGAGACCTCAGGCCGCTTTCTGCTTTTTATGGCAACCTCAGGCCGCTTTCTGCAAGATCTGGCGTCTACATACCCCATTCCAAAACACAACTAATTAGCTCATAGCACTCTTATTCTTCTCATTCGAAAAATTACAAAAATCTTTCACACGCCAAAGTCAATGGTGAGCAATCGGGGGGAGGAAAAGGCACTCTATCTCCGGGGGAATATGCGAAACTGAGATATTTGTTGAGGGGAAGACTTAAAAGAGGGAGCGGAGAGACCGGGAGGAAAAGCTTTAGAATACGGAGGAGGAAACACTCGGGAACGAGAGAGGAGGGGATACCCGCGCGGGCCGCGAATCTCAAGAAGAGAGTAAGTGAAAGGGGCCACGGAGAGAGGGGGAAAGATGCAGAGAGAAGGAGAGGGAGGGCAGGGACGCAGAGGCTACTCGTCGTAGTTGGCGGCGCCGATGAATTCCTCACGCTCGCACTTCACTCCGGGGATCTTCGCCAGCGAGTACATGCTGTAGGAGGTGTCGCCGGTGATCTCCTGGAAATTTGCATATAAGAAGCAATTTTTGCGATTGGAGCGCGTTTTCTTACTTTGATTTCAAAAAATCGCCCTTTGATTGCTAAAAAAAACGGTCAAAGCGGCCATTGGTTGCCAAAAAGAATTTGGGTTAATTAGCATATTGCAGTCAGGTCAGTGTTTTCTACACCAAAATCTTTCTGCAATAAAATGAATTTTATTGACTTGTCAGAATTCGCGATTTGCTAATTTAACCTTTTAAAGAAAAATCGTGAGATTCTGATTTTCCAGGCAACGATTCGTGATAAAAATATGATTTAAAATTAACAAAAATACAAAAAAACTTGACTCAAAATAAACTTTTTTTCAAATCAATAAATTCAAATTTCAACTTCGGACAAGTTGTGGTTCATTGCAGTGGGAATGTTTTTGTGGTGCTATATGCAAATTTGAATGGTTACACGTCTCATGGTGATTTCGAACCGTCCGTGTCAAATATTGAATAAAATCACTGCAAATTTCAAATTTTAGGATGTTTAAAGGGAAATTCTATCAAAAATTCGGATGAATTGTTCAATTTCATTTAGGGAATGAGCAAAATTTTAATTTTTCAATTTTTTAAAATATTTTTTATAATTTATTTTTACCTTTTTAATTTTATTTTTGCGGACGAGTTGTTCCCCAATTGGAGGCTTCCAATTCACGGCTCAAAATGCAAATGGACCCTGGATTTTGGTACCAAATGCACGCTGCATTTGCATATTGCAGCCAGTAAAATTAGCATATTTCAGCTCCAAATCAACGATTTTGAGCTTCCAATTACGATCTTCGGTTCAAGAATCAAATGTACCTTCTCGACGGAGACGAAGGCGGGCAGGGCGGGGAGTTCGCTGCCGACGGGTTTGGTGGTGTAGGTCTCGAGGAACATGAGGTGCTGGCCGCGGGCGGCTTGAGGCAGGGGGTCCTGGTAGATGTCCAGGTTGAAGTACTGGTTGCCGAACATGAAGATCCGACGGGTCTTGTAGAGCGTGGAACGGCTCTTGTCGGCCATGCCCTTGTAGCGGGCGTACTCGCGCTGGGAAATGGGCATCCTGGAAAATGAGGGGTTAATTTAATTCTCTTTTCCTCTCTCTCTCTCTCTCTCTCTTCCTTACTGACTACAACGGGGATAGAGACGCAGACACTCCAAAGAGAGTTAGAGACGCAGAGAGTCAGCGAACAAACCAGAAATCTGCCTCGTTCGCTGACTGTCTGCGTCTCTAACTCTCCTCTTTTGAGCGTCTGCGAATCTATCCCCAATGTGAGATTTCTCTCTCTCTCTCTCTGTATTTTTCTATCTCTTTCTTTCTCGATCTCTCCGTCTCTAACACTTACTCTCCATCTCTGTACTATGCTCGTTCCCTGACTCTGCGTCTCGAGCCATAATACTCTCTCTCTCTTTCTTATCGCATGCGTCTCTAACCGTCTATCCTGCATTTCATGCTCTGCATCTCTAACCCTCTGTCGGTGTGTCTGCTTCTCTATCTGAATCTCCAAATGTCTGCGTCTCAAACCATCTGCCTCTGTTTCTCTGCGTCTCTAACCTTCCGTCTCTGCTTCTCTGCGTCTCTAACCATCTAAGTCCGCTATTCTGTCTGCGGCTCTCCCACCTCCTCTGCTTCCTCTCTTTCTCTCTCTCTCTCTCTCTCCCTACCTAGTCTCCACACATTCCTTCGTATCCGCGTGGAAGACCCTCGTCGTGAGAGAGTAGCTCTCTCCCTTGTTCTCCTGCTTACGCAGCCGGATGCGAACCTAGAAAAGATAAGATTTCGGTATCTTCTGTTTATCCACGTTTATGGCGCCACCATAAACCTACAGTTCAAAAACCACGAATTCTTCAGGAATTTAACCAAAAATCAGTTTAAAAACCGCTATTTCTCCAAGAATTCGCCCAAATTAGTTCAAAACCTAGATGTTTTTTTTTATTGAATTCGCAAAAAAAAAGTTCAAAAACCACGGTTTCTTCTAAAATCTTCGAGAAAAAGAGAAAAATGCCGTACCTGGACGGTCTTTGTGTCGGAGAGGAGGTAATCGTGCTTGATGAAGTAGTCCTCGTACTTGGGGAACTGGGCCTCGTCGATGAAGCTGACCAGCCACTTCCTCTTCTTCGAATTCTTGCTCAGACGGTCGTGCGAGTCGATGCCCACGCGGTCGCACACCACCTAAATTTTTAGGTTTTAAAGAGCCTAAAGACTTTAACTCCATTAAGGACTTAACAATCCCTAAGTTCTTAAGCGCCTTAAAGGGCGCCTTTTTTCTGATTTTGCGATAAAAGCCTAGATCTCATTCACAGGAGTCCGAAAATACCCCTTTCACTCATTTTGGGTCAAAATGAACAGCTTTAGGAGCGGTTGAAAAAGGGGAGCGTTTACACGGCCGTTTTACGCGTTTGCCGCACGGAAACACATCCAGAGTGGGCGAGAGAGTGTGGGAAATGGGGAGACGCAGAGTTGGCGGCAATTCAAATTACAATTTCCCGTAAATTCAACCGCTCCTAAATTGGTTCATTTTTATCCAAAATGGGTAAAAGAGGTATTTTTCGGAATACTCGGAATGAGATCTAGGCTTTTATCACAAAATCAGAAAAATTATTTTTACGCGGTCCTTCCCCTTTAAGGTCCTTAAGATCTTGACAATTCCTAAGTTCTTAAGCACCTTAAGGTTGAAACAGTACCTGTACGGCCTTAAGGACCTTGTCCTCAAACTTGACGCAGTCGGAATTGTCCACAATGTCGTAGTAGGGGTGGCCCAGCCACACCTTCCTCGTCTTGTCGTCCACGAACTTCGCCTCGGCCACTCCCTCCGAACGGGTGGCGTTGTTGGCCACCGTGTAGTAGGACTCAGCCCCGTCGGCAGCAGTCACCATGTGCAGGATCTGGAATTTGAGAGGGTTAAAAGCGGCCTTAGGTTGAAGAATCGGGTCTCACAGTGGGATTTTAGATTTCTCACCTGATTGTAGCGATTGTTGAGCAGATCGAACTCGGAGACCTTGAGCTCCTGGAGCATCTTGAGCCACAAATCGCGGTCCATGTAGGCAGAGGGGTCCATCGCTCCACGATCACACAGAATCAGCACATTCCTGTTCTTCACGAACTCCGCCTGCCGGAAAACAGCCTGAAAACAGCAAATTAAATAAAACGCTGTGAAAGTGCTATATGCAAATTTGCTCCCCCTTGATAGTAAGGAATCGTTTGTGTTCTGTACCCCCGTGGTATTTGCTCCCCTTGGTCAGCAAAAGGAACGCGTACAACGTTATCTGAACTACACGTGCAATGACGGAAATCACGTGTAGCCTCTCTCCGTAAGCTGCTAGAATGTGATGATTTATGGGGTCCTATCTAGCTACTGTATGAGCGAAAATCATGCAGTAGGCTGTAAACAACTTTTCATATCTGGCCAGAACTTCAAGATTAGAAGCCAAACCAGAAGGTACTGTAATCCCTCGAAAGAAGCTATGCTAAATCAAGCAGTATATAAATCAGTAGATTACTGTAGTTATATAATTCCAACCTCGTCGTGTAATATGATTTGAATGACAACTTTTGACTCGAAGGCTGTAAACAACTTTCCATATCATGGCAGAAGCCAAAAGTCAAGTTTTCGACTGAAACAGGGTTACTGTAACTAATCAAAAGAAAACAGGTGAAGCCGGTCTCAAGACGAAGGGTTTCTCTTAACATTCGAAAAGGTATTACTGTAGGTTTGAAAGCGAAAGCAAGGTGCTCTAAATGTTCCCACGCAAAATGATTACTGTAGGTAAATTGGTATGGATTCTAAAGTGGTTACTGCAGCCGATCTCAATACGAATGGGTACTGTGAGTTCCGAAAGTTGGAATACCTTAAACAGAAAGACAATTGGCTACTGTAGTTATTCGGAAATTGACTACTGTGGTTCCAAAATCGTCCTTTAACTTAGCCTGAATAAGATTTTCTATTTAAACTGTTAAAAACTGAAATCACGGTAATCTAGCAAAACTTACTGTACCGTCCATTCAAAAATGGCAAAGTTACAGTAAGAAAACCTTGATAAAACTACTTTTTTGCTCAGAATTTTGTAATAGTCCGGCTTATTCCTGTAATTTACAGTAAGTTGTTGGGTTACTGTAGCACGGCTAATCCAAGTCGACTTTTTAGCTTCCATGAGCGATGCAAGCGACCTAGTGTTGCCCGAAGCGGTCCGAGCGGTCTAAGGTTATATACAATCGCAAAGGCTACTGTTATAGTAGTACTGTAACTGATTGTAGCTACGGGTTACTGTATCTTCTCGATGGATTACCGTAGTATAATGTAAGGTAGGTCAGAAGGACAAGGCTATAATATGAAAATATTGCTTTAAAAATTTAAAAGGCTTTAAACTGTCAATTGTTACCTAACCAGGTCAAGCGGCCTTTGGTTGCCAAAAAAGCGGCCTTTCGTTGCCCAAATCGGTTTTTAATTGCCAAAAACCAGGCAAAACGGCTTTAATTGTCAACAAGCAGGTCGAGCGGCCTTTTTGGACCAAATTTGCATATTGCAGCCCAAAAAAGTGATTATTGTCCCTAACCTTCCGCTTTGTCGTTCAGATCTCCACCCAAGAAACCAAAACCAGTCATTAACACGCCCTAATGCGAATTTTCTTCCGGTTCTCTCTCTTCCCCTCCCTCTATTCAAAGCCATAAACCCGTTCCAATCAGTGCTCCCCCCGGTCGTAAAGCGGGTGTGTACAACAGCTCCCTCTCCTTATCTCGTATAAACATTCACACTCTCTCTCAGCCAAGGCGACCACGGTTATCGCGGGCGATCGCAACATTGCGCACAACAGCCGATCCATCACGGCTCTCGCGTCAGTGCCAGGTTTCGTGTTCGCCTCGGAGAGATCGCTTTCGTCACGACAGAGAGAGAGGGGGGGATGTGATTAAAAAAACGGAGGAGTCATGTGCCGCACGTGGCTATCCGCTTTCTCCTGCTCTCTTCCGCTTTGTAATTCTCTCGAAGAAGATAGGAGGCGGGTCTTTGAGCGGAGAGGAGAGACGAATGGGCCATCAATCCATGATGACACGGAAGTGACAAGGTGACAAACTACTACGAGAGGAGTTAGTCGGAGGAAAAAATCAGCCAAAAACAAATTTTCTTGAAATTTTCGCGTCCTTAGGCCGTCCAAAATGAAAATCGCTGAAGATTTCACCGAAAAGTGCAAAAAACGCAATTTTTACCAAAATCTGCAGTTTCATTTTTAAAAAAACAAGCGGCAGAAACCCAAATGATAGAGAAATACGAGGAAGGCGATTAGGGTCCTAATTTAGGACGCAGTTTCGCGATTTTTCATCCCTTTAAAACTCAAAATTCAAATTTCGAAAATGAACTTTTCGGCGACCAAAAACCAGAAGAAACTGGAATTTACACCTAGAATCTAAGGGACTGTACGGTAGGATTCTCAAAAACCACCGTGGAAAATGATACCAGGCCTAAAATGAAACTAAAACTACTTTTTAGGGTTGCTATATGCAAATTTGGGCATTTTCAGACCGGATCGTGTCAAGCATTGACTCGGAAGAAAAAGGACTTTAAAAATGGATCCAAACAGCTTTTAAAGTATTTTTTTTTAAATTCACCGACAAAATTTCATAGGTAAGCGAGAATTTAGACAACAAAAATCAGCCGGTTGTCGGCCAGTTTCAAGCCAAAATCGTGCTGTAAACGAGAATTTCAACTAAAAGATCGTGCGGCTATCGGCGGTTTACAGAAACAGAGTTTTAACCTAAAACCGTGCGGCAATCGGCAATTTCAAACAAAAAATCGCGCGGGAGTAAGCATTTTTTGAAGAAAATCCGTACGACAGTAAACAGTTTTTTGCAACAAAAAACCATGCGACATTGCAGATACATCCAAAAACCGTGCAGCAATCGGCAGTTTCCGCAGAAAACAGTGGAGTGATCCGCAGTTTCAAAGAAAGGCATTTTATATCAAAAACCGTGCGATTGACGCTATTTCTAACAAAAATATGCGGCAATCGGCATTTTCGGTCAAAAGCATCAGTTTTCAAAAATGTATAACAAAAATTGTGTTAAAATCCACAATTTCGAAGGAAAAGGTCCCAAAAACTATTCTGCTAACGCATTTTCCACAAAAAACCGTGCGGCAATCGGCAAATCCTACCGAAAACTGGGCAGATAACTACAGTTTCCACTAAATCCATGCGGCAATCGGCAGAATCCACTAAAATCGTGTGGCATTCGACAAACAGTGATGTAATTGCCCATTTAATCGAAAAATCAAATAACAAAAAAAATCACAAAACTATGGTTCCCTGACCCCTCCTGCTATCATTTGTTTCGGTTCTTTGGCTGAAAGTGGCCGCCCCTCCAGACGAGAGGGAGGTACACAGTGTGTTTTCAACAGAACGGGAAGTGAAAACATATTTACGCCCGTGAGAAATTGAGACAATCCGACGCCCTTCATTTCTGGAAAGTTCATCTGATGCAAAATACAGTCAGCTTCGGGTATTTTTTGTCAAATTTTCCGGAATTCTGGACGAGAATAGGCCTGTTTTCCACAGTTTCAAGCATCGAACAGGATCGAACCCTGGTCGTTTGCTCAACAGTTCCTCCGAGTTGCAGAATTCTAATTAGTTCGTCTTCAATCTCTTCCAGAAGACGTCAATTTCAACGTCACCTCTTCAAAATAAGCAGCTCGGTAGCGCCGAATCCAGTCATCTGACCCTGATGACCTGACCACGTGCTCCAAACAAACAAGCGTCATTTCTGGTGTCATTTCGGGGGCAAAACGGCCAAAACAAACCCAGAATAGGTCTGGGTCTTTGTTTTCAGTAGAAATATGTATGAAAACCTATTCTAGTTGCATACACTAAATTGCGGGGTCCGGGTGGGGTCTGCGGACCCCCCCCCCCACAACCCCGAAAATTTTCCGCGGACCCTCCCTAAAATGGAAATTTTTGTCCAAAACCTTGGCGGACCCCCCCAAAATCCATAGGTAACCTACAATACCCCCAAAAATTGCCGCCCTGCGGCCCCCCCCCCGCCAGATGGAGGCCTATTTTTGTATGTCTAGTTGGTGGGGAAACAAGCAGAAATCGGCAGAAACTTCATAAAAATGTGTTGAAATCGACAGTTTCTACCAAAAGCATGCGGCAATCGGCAGGTTTAGTCAAAAAAACCGTCCAGTTTGTGAACGTTTTCGCCATATTTTAAAAAGCGGAAAGCATCTTTGCGACCTTATGTTGAAAAAAGCGGCCTCATGTTGAAAAAAGCGGTCTTCTGCTGTAAAAGCGGTCGTCTGCGGCCTTAGGTTGTAAAAAAAGGTCTAATGCGACCTTATGTTGCGACAAAGCGGCCTTATCCTGTAAAAAGCGGCCTTATGCCGTAAAAAGCAGCCTTATCCTGTAAAAAGCGACCTTATTTTGCGAAAAAGCGGTCTTCTGTGGCCTGACATCTCTTTTAGGTGAAACCCTGGGGATTGTTCTGCCTAAAACTATGCAGCAATCTGCAATTTCTTCCCAAAAACCGTGCGGCAATCGATATAACACCTATTTTAATCTTTCTCTCTCTCTCTTTTCCTTACTGACTCCAACGGGGATAGAGACGCGGACACTCAAAAGGAGAGTTAGAGACGCAGAGAGTCAGCGAACAAACCAGAAATCTGCCTCGTTCGCTGACTGTCTGCGTCTCTAACTCCCCTCTTGAGCGTCTGCGAATCTATCCCCATTTTGAAATCCTCTCTCGTCTATCCTCTGCGTCTCTAACCGTCTCTCTTTCTCTCTCTCTCTCTCTCTCACACACACACACACACACTCTCTCTCAGAAACCTGTCAAATTCGTTGTTTTCGACCGTTTTTCTGCCGATTTGGCTTGTTTTCTACCATTTTTCTGGCCAAATGGCTTGAAACCCCCACCTCTTCGATCTGGAGCATGGTCTTGAGGATGTCCCTCTGGAAGACGTAGGAGGCCTCGGCGCTGAGCTCTCCGAACTTGACCTTGGATCCGAGGAGGATGGTGGCCGTCTCGGGCACGGTGAACACCTTCCAGCCCATGTTCTCGAAGAAGGAGAACAGGCGGTCCTGCAAAGGAGAGGAGCTTAGAAGAGGCAGGGACAGGGGATACCATTCCCGTGGTCTTCCCTCCGCAAGGGCCTCCGGTCAGCACGACCTTGTAGATCTGGAAAACAATCGATTACGGAAATGTTTTTGAAAAAACATATTTTTTCCTAAATTTAGAAAATTTCTGAGAAAAATCGCGCGACAATTGCGAATTCATGTAGAAAACCATGCTGTAAATGGCAATGTCAATATAAAAACGTGTATCAGTTGAAAACAAGGCGGAAATTACAATTTCCGTCGAAATCCGTGCGGAAAATCGCAATTTTAACGAAAAACAATGCGGTAATTGCTATTTTACATGTAAAACCATGCGGCATTTGCGAATTCAGTCATATCAGGATGTTTGACTTGCTTTTTGCAATTAAAGGCCGCTTTTGGCAACCATAGGCCCCTTTTTATATTAAAGGCGGCTTTTTGTTAACCATAGGCGCTTGACCTAATTTTTTTTAAAATTAAAAGCCGCTTTTGGCAATAAAAAGCCGCTTTTTGGCAACCATAGGTCGCTTGACCTTTAACACCATTGAGTATGATTTCAGCGGAAAACCGAGCGGCAATTGCAATTTTTGCCGAAAACCGTGCGGAAATTCCAATGCCTACGTAAAACCGTGCTGCCATTGCCATTTCAGCGTAAAACCGTGCGAAAATTTGCCGTTTCCTGGCTCCAGGGCGGCCTTAGCCCGGCCGCTTGGCGGACTTCCATTCTAATTTCCCTGCACAAACCTGGTTTTTCTTGGGCGATCCGATGGGCGCCGTCATCTCGTCGCTGACACTGTAGACTCGTCTGGCGATCTGCTCGCAGAGGAACGCTTCGGCTCTGGAAAAAAACGAAGAATTCAACAGGCTCGCGATAAAAGCCCCGCTACAAGGCCCATAATACCCCCATAAAAAGGGCCAAATATGACAGGCGCGAACGCCCAGATAACGGCCCAAAACGGGCATATCAGGTGTCAAAAGGGGAGAGAGAGGTGTGAAAAGAGCCAATTTTTGAAATGTTCGTTTGAAACCATTGTTAGAGGTGCAATTGGGCTTAAAAATGACCCTAAAAGTATTTTTTGGGGTGCTATATGCAAATTAGGGGGTTGAATTCAAATGAGACCGGAAGTGGTCAGTGGGAGGGGGAGGGGCGGGTGGTTATGGCTAAAATCGATGGACCGTTCTTTTAGGCGACCCCGCCGCAACAGCTGCAACAGGTGTACTTTTTGCGCCAGCTGCGAGCACGCGAGTGACCGAAGCTTTTACGGGCAGAGCGGACTATATAGAGGCGGTCTTAGGGTGCCGGAAAGCGGCCTTAGGGTGCCATAAAGCGGCTCTTAAGCTAAAAAGTAGGCTAAATTAGGATAACCTCAGGCCGCTCTTAGTTTAAGTGAACCAAGTGATCAGAAAATATTTGTTGAGTTCTTAGGGAGAACAGACTATAAAGAGGCGGCCTTAGGTTGCCTTAAAGCGGCTCTTCAGCTGGAAAGAGCGGTCTAAGGTCATATCAGGACGCTCTTTAGGCATTCTTAGCTTAAACGATATATAAATAAGAATTTTAGGCGCTTAAGGAGCCTCTTAAGTTAAAAATGAAGCTGTGAGCGGCCTGAGGCTGCCGGAAAGCGGCTCTTGAGCTGAAATTGAGTTATGAGCGGCCTGAGGTTGCCAACGATATGCTTAGTCTAATACCGACTAGAGACTGAACCAAGCTTATTCTCAGATTCAAAGGGCGGCCTGAGGTTGCGCCAAAGTGGCCGCCAAACGGGATTGAAACTTAATTCGAAATTGTTTGAATTTGGTGTCAAAAGCTATAAAAGCGGCCTATGGCTGCCAGAAGCGGCCTAAGGCTGCCAGAAACAGTCTTTAGCGGCGGAAGGTGCTAAAGGCGATCTAACGCAGACTACGGCTGCCAACGCGGTTTGAAGCGGCCTGTGGTTTCCAAAGGCGGCTTTCCACGGTATGAGGGCTTCATAAACGACCCGAATGACCTTTGGTTGCCAAATGTGGTCTAAAGTGGTCTGTAATAACTGAATTAGCACGAAAAAGCGATTTTGGAAGCGGCCTAAGGTTGCCACAGAGCGGACTACGGCTGCCAAAAGCGGCTTCTTAGCGTCTAAGGCGGCCTGAGGTTGCCACTGGGCGAGCCGATCGTTCAGCAAAGCTGTAACTCCGGAAATCTGCATATGGCGGAGGACAATTAACCTCCAGCCAGCAGCTGGCACTGGCTGGAGGGCAGTGTCTAGACAGTCGACGAGAGAGAATACAATGCCGCGCAGATGTGCAGACAGTCGTAAAAAGGATTCGTAAACAGAGATCATGACAGCCGCAAAGTGATGATTTACTATAAACAACGGATGACTGGTCATCTTTGAGCCTTTCAAAAGCCGCTTCTGGAAACTTCAGGGGCTTGGAAGGACCGAAAAGCCGCTTCTGGCAACCTGAGGGCGCTTTGGATGACTGAAAAGCCACTTCAGGCAACCTAAGGTCGCTTTGGAGGACTTAAACGCCGCTTCTGACAACCTCAGGGCGCTTTGGAGGACTGAAAAGCCGCTTCAGACAACCTCAGGGCGCTTTGGAGGACGGAAAAGCCGCTTCTGGCAACCTCAGGGCGCTTTGGAGGGCTTAAACGCCGCTTTTGGCAACCTCAGGGCGCTTTGGAGAACTGAAAAGCCGCTTCTGGCAACCTCAGGGCGCTTTGGAGGGCTTAAACGCCGCTTTTGGCAACCTCAGGGCGCTTTGGAGAACTGAAAAGCCGCTTCTGGCAACCTCAGGGCGCCCTACATTCGTAGGAATACGGCAACTGAATTGGAAGGTAACAGACGAAGTTACAGAAGGACAACATGAGAAAGACGATTTCCGACCATTGGCCACCACAAAAGTGTGGGAAATGGTTCTTTCACGCAGCGAAAACGACGTCCGCCGATCGTTGCGTTCGATAACCGCATCCATTAGCATATCGCGTGGGATCGGCGTCTTTGACCACTGGGAGATTACGGTATTTCCTTTCAATGAAGGTATGAAAACGAGAAAAAAATGGAGTTCTGGAGTAAACACAGCATATTCAAGCGAGAGGAGTAAATGGTGGACGTCAAAATGGCACGCAGAGGGGGCGTTGCGTGTCGGGGCAGATGAGTGTGCATCCATTTACTCTTGGAAGCAGGAAGATGGAAGGCGAGAAAAGCACTTTCGAAGAAGCAAATGGTCAAAGTGTCAAAGTTTGAAGGCGGATTTGCAGTTGAGGGGCCGCTTTTGGCAAGCGTAGGCCTCTCAGACCACTTTCTGATAGCCATAGGCCGCTTGGACCGCTCTCTGGCAACCTTAGGCCGCTTTGAACCCAGATAACAACCAGATGCCGATAAGACCGCTTTTTGGTAACCAAAGGCCGCTTGGACAGGTTTCTCGCAACCATAGGCCGCTTGGATTGCTTTTTTCCAAAGAAAAACCGCTTTTTGCGAAACAGCCTGCCATGTCCGCTTTTTGACAACCAAGAGCCGCTTCTGGCGTCCTCAAGCTATACCGCTTTCTGGTAACCAAAGGCCGCTTGGACCGCTTTTGGAAACCATCGGCCGCTTTTTTAGCAACTTGAGGCCGCTAGTACCGATTCTGGCAAACGTAGGCCGCTTCGTTTGGCATCCAAAGGTCGGTTGGGACCGTCTGTACCCTTCTGGCAAACTAAGGCCGCTTTGGCCAACCGTGGGCTGCTCTGGCCGCTATATCTCCCTCGCCAAGATGAAAATTCTCTGTTTTCCAGCCTTCTCATATCAGTTGTTTCGATTTCCGATCGCCAGACAGAAAAACAGAAGATGACTTATCCCAAAGTGCACACAACAGGCCAAGTGACGCGAAGGACAGCCCCTTCCCGCCATTTCGACACATCACTCCATTTCCTGGTTTGGTGGAATAATGCGCATGAAAACATGAAAATAAGGGATTTGTGACGTTTTCTTCAATTTTGGGGTAAAAACAGAAAATACCCCAATTTCAGAAGAAAAAAACTCGGTTTTTGGTGAAAAACTCACTGAAATTCCCTTTTTATCAATTTCAAAAGAGAAAACTCACGGAAAGGGCTTTGTTTCCGTTGCAATATACAATTCCTCGTTCATTTTGTGGAGTTTGCGTCGGAATGACATGCAGGTAAATCGGAAATTGTGAGAAATCGCCGCTAATTAGAGGCAATCGACTGTTTCCGCCGCCGGGCCCCAAGGGGGAAAATATTTTCTCGGGTTTTCTGAGGAAGGATGGAAAACAATCACAGGTGATTTTTCAGGTGATTTTGAGGTTTTTTCCAGAAATGTGGCAGAAAATAGCAATTTTCGGCTATTTTTATGCAATTGGGGCACATTTTTGTTTAGAAATGCAATTGGTGCACGGCTTTTGTGGTGAAAATGCAATTGGGGCGCAACTGTTGTGGCAAAAATGCAATCGCTGCATAGTTTTTGGGGGAAAATGCAACTGGAGTACAGTTTTCCGGTGATACCGCAAATGGCGCACGGTTTTCGGGGAAAATGCAATTAGCGCACAGTTTTTGGTGCAAAAGTGCAAAAATGGACACATGTTTTTGGTTAGAAATGCAATTAGAACACTGTATTTGACAAAAATTACAGTCGGCGCACGTTTTTGGGGCAGAAAATGCAATCGGTGCAAGGTTTTTTGGCACGAAAATGCAATTCGAGCACGGTTTTCGTGCAAAAATGCAATTGACCCACACTTTTTTAATGTAAAAACTGCAAGAAGTGCACGATTTTCGTCCGTAAAATGCAATTGCTGCACAGATTTTGGTCCTAAAACAATTTCAACTGGGAATTTCAAATGGTACACAATTTTCGTCGAGAACTGCAAAGCATGCACGATTTTTGGTCATATATTCAATTTTTTGTTCTAAACAATCGAAATTTCGGAGAAAACAGGTTTTGACGTTCTTTCAAATATGAAAACGGCCGTTTTCTAATTTTCTAAATATATTTTTTCGAATTGTTGAACCGATTTTTTAATATAATATTTTAAAAGTGGTGAAATTATTTTTAATGCCTTAAATGTGTTCTTAGTTATAATATTAGTCAATTGGACAAAAAAGCAGTGCACCGAATGGGATCGAACCTTGGTCGTGTGGTTGGTAATTTATGGGACCAAATGGGTGGACGGAACGGCCCGTGAGAACCCGGATTTCGAACTTTTGAAGCGAAATCTTTCCCTCGCAACTTGCTAATTCCTTGAACTTCTGGAGAATCGGGGGTGCGAAATCGGCTTTCCTCCGCAAAAAGTCTGAATTTCCTGTTCCTGCTCGGAGAGGGTCTCATCTCGGTTTCAGCAAACAAAAAGGGCCAAAGACGAGGGCGCACGTGGTGAACGTTTGGACTACGGATCGAGGCGTTCAGACTCTATATTCTAATGAGGAAGAGAGAGAGAGAGAGAGAGAGGAATAATCCGTGGCTGAGACGCTTCTTTTGAGCGACGACCACGCCCCCTCTGAGGGAAATATAAGAAGGGCGCGCGCGGGACAAAACAAAGAATGTCCAAGACAGCCGGCTAAGTCAGGGCTCGCGGCAGCCGCTGTAAATGCGATCTCTCGCGTGCGCAGATTGCTCACGGCGCTTGGGAACGGGGAAATGACCTTTTCTCTCGAGGAGAAATCGTAATGTCTGGGGAGAAAAAAGGGAGAGAGAGAGGAGATGTCTTGTTGCGATTGGGAGGGATAGATTCGGGTGGTCAAAGACCGAGAGGACCGCTTCATGACAACCAAAGGCCGCTTCTGGCAACCATAGGCCGCTTGACCTGATTTGTTCAATTAAAATCCGTAGGACACCAGCGTAGGACTGAAGCTGAAAAAGACACGCGACGAAATCCAGCGGCGACTGTGGAACAGTGATGAGTGGCTGGAAACCCTCGTCCCCTACGCGAACAATCGATCAACATGGTCCACCGAGATAGTTCGATAAACCGAACAGCGGCTAAGATGCTCTACGGACGCGTCAGGCAAAACACCAGGCCAAGCCGGTTAAGTAAGTAAGTAAGTAAGTAAAATCCGCTTTTGGGCCGCTTGGAATGCTTTTGGCAATTAAAAGCCGCTTTTTGGCAACCAAAGGCCGCTTGACCCGCTTTAATGGCAAATAAAAGCCGCCTTTTGGCAACCATAGGCCGCTTTACCCATTTTTTGGCATTTAAAAGCCACATTTTGGCAACCATAGGCCGCTTCATCCGCTTTTTTTGGCAATTAAAAGCAGCTTTTTGGTAACCAAAGGCCGCTTAGCTATAGGCCGCTAGGACCGCTTTTTGGCAACCATAGGCCGCTTTACCCAGTTTTTGGCAATGAAAAGTGGCTTTTTGGCAACCAAAGGCCGCTAGGACCGCTTTGCTACCAAGAATAGGCCGCTTGTTCCGCTCTTTAAGACCGCTTCTGATCATTTGAGGCCGCTCCTGACAAGAAAATGCCGCGGAAACCGCTTCTGACACAACCAAAGACCTCTCAGATAACTTCTGATGACGACGGGCCGCTTCTGACAAACGCAGGCCGCTCGATCTGCTCCTGCCAGCTTTTGACTTGCCAAATAGCGGCTGACATTCGTTCTAATTACTCATTTTGCAAACCGACTGCTCCTGCCAGTCGCCAAACTGGGATTCTCAATTTTCTCGCCAAAAACGAAAAAATAAGAAAATAACTGTAGGAAATATCGTTAAAACAGTTTAAAAAACGGTGAAAATGAACGAAATAAACCAAAAAAAAAGTTCCAAAAACAAGGTATTTTCATCAAAAATCTCGAAAAACTAACCCGTGGACGGGGCTGGAATAGCCTTCGTCCTCCTTCTCGGACGTCTTCCTCCGGCTGCCGCAGTTGACGTCCACTTCGACGGCGTCGCGCACACTGGCGAGGCTGCCTAAGATTCAAATTTTGATAAATTACAGTAATTTTGTGAATTTAACGGTCTGGAATAAAATTTAAAGGTCTAAATGACAATTTAAAAGACTAAAGTAACTTCAAAACGTGAAAATTACGTTCAGAATCTGAGATAACAGTAATTTTGCGATTTCTGCGCATCTAAGGCCCATTTGGCTTGTTGCCAAATATTTTTGGGATAGTTTTCTCACGGTAAACACAGAAGTGCGTCACCGGAAGTGCAGTTAAAGCCAACCGGCGCAAAATGTTTATTTTGGCTACTTGCAAAGCGGCTTTGGCTCAGTTTCCACGGCAGAAGTCACAAAAATGACTTCTTGCGCCAAAAATTGGGATTTGGGGGCATTTTTTGGAGCTAAATCGATATAAATACACATTTTATAAGAAAAATGAATATTTTAAGCTGAATCCGGCTAGTTTACTGAAAAAAATAGCTTCCGAGGTGATAAAAAGGGATTGCAGGCGATCGATGCAAGGGAATGGACTAATTTGCACGAGCAGCAGCTGCGCTCAATAGAAAAAGCGACCGCCTGCCTCACACACGCAAATATGTTTATCCTCGCCTAAAAAACGGCTGCTACCTTGAAAAAAGTGTGAAATGCTGTTTTGCCCTGTATGGAACTTCGAATAACATTAATATTACGTTTTCAATCTTCCAACTCATTGAAATTTCAACTATTTAAACAAAAATGCATTAGAAACCTTGTAAAAACACAAAATATCGCTGAAAATAACGAACTCGAACAAAAAGTAAAACGAAGAGAATTTAGCCGAACGATATACTCCAAATTACACGTGTAAACGAAAAGCAATACATTTTTGGCATTTTTAAAGTAACCCAAATATATTTTCAAATGGAATAATCTAAAACAATATTTTAAATGCTAAAGCTTTATGTATTTTGAAAAAAAAATCATTTTCCCTATATAAAAACCATATACATTTTTTACACTGTTGCAAAATAAAATCCAACGACAGTTTCAGAATACGCGTGTTCAATTACTTTTTTTTAAATACGTTACAAATTTATTTTTAAAAAAACAAGACAATATCGAACTCGTTTAAAAAAGCAGACCGAGTGGGATTTAGCCGAACGATATGTTCCAAATTACAGGTGTAACCGTAGAAAAAAAACATAGTTTTTATTAACATTTTAAAGTAATTTAATTTTAAATGTAATAAGCTAGGTCTAAAACAATTATTTATAAGCAAAAAATTTTTCATGGAAGAAATCATTTTCGCCAAATAAAAACAATGTAAATGTTATAATAAAATCCAACGACATTTACTTTTTACGTTTTTGAATAGCGTAAAATTGTAATGTTTGGTAATTTAAAGTGTTTTGATATCAATTTTAGCACGATTTAAAAATTAAAAATAATAAAACTCACGTATATTAATCATGTTGTTGATGTCGGGGGAGGGGTGTGTTTGTGTGTGGTCCAGGCGGCCACCCGCTAAAAGCTCAAGTTGGCAATAATTGATAAGACACAGAAGAGGCGGGTAGAAGGAGCAAACACAACAGGGGATTTGGAGGGGCGGGCAAAACAGGGTTTCTGCCCTAGTCGCTGTTGAACGATAAGGCCGACCGCTTTTGTTTAATAGTTTTTGAATATAGCAGGGGGTTTTCGTGCCCGGAGGTCCAGAATTAGGCCATGGGATCCTCCTGGGAGGCCATCGATCCACCTGGCGAGGGCCGAGTTCTCCATGACGCCGCTCTCACAACTGTTCTCTCGGACCCAGGAACCGAAAATCGGCGACGCGGGGTGGAAAAAACGGCCTCCCGCAGGTTGGCGCCAAGAAACGCAACATCAAAAATGGATGAGAGAAAGGACATTGACTTCCGTGTGATCAAAAACGCGATAGGAACAAGTAACACCTTTTTTTAAGGATTTCGTGGGTAAATATACGATT
>JAJQXH010000030.1:1387500-1422500 GCA_022343465.1 Oscheius sp. G VE-2021 | reverse complement strand
TACTTTCAAATTGAAGATCGACAGCGGATCAATTGCGGGTCAAACCGCGGATCAATTCCAGATCACTCCTTTGGTAGCTTTGCCATATTTAGAATTCTGATTTTGTCCGCGGACTAATTGCGGGCCAAATAACTTTAAGGAAACCTCTTTTCGACCTGTATTTGCCTACAATGCTCATTACCGTATGCGGCGGACCCTTACCGCAGCCGCCGATCTCGTACGGGTGTGAAACTCGCGGCGCTCCCATGTCAGACAACCAGAGTTTTCTGCGTCTTTTCAGGCGGGAACATTGAAAATTCGAAAGTGATGACCAAAAAGTCGATAAACTGATGGGTTGGACGGACGCGTAAACACCGTGCAAGTAGTTTGTTAAAATGCGGGTTATCCACAGGTGTCGTCTGGAATGGCCAAAAATATCATTTCAAATGCAGATTTCTCCAAAACGACGAAATTAACCCCAAACTGTTATAATTTTTCTTGAATAAATTTCTCTTTAATGTTAGGTAAAGTCAAAAAAGGTCTAAAGGTCCCTTGGATCGGGATCTCTTCTTTGAGTCAATTGATCCGCGGACCGATTGCGGCTCTAATTCGGCCAATACTTAATAATAGATGCAGTTGTATGAAAAAGTAGAAAACACATGTAAGACGAGAGCGGATGAGTGGGGAAGCTGGGGAAGCCAGTCTGCGCGTAAACGGCAGACTTAACTGATATTGGGGGATAATCCAGGATATCTGGATTAATAGAGTTTCTTAGAAGAGATGAGTTATCACTACGCAACAGAAAAAGAAAAAAGACACATACACACAGAAACAGAATCACGCGTACACATGCATAAACACACATAACACATACACACATACACGCACGCATGCGTTCTCTCTCTCTCTCTCAATCTCTCTCTCTCTCTCTCTCTCTCTCTCTCTCTCTCTCTCTCTCTCTTGAGTTCCGTTTTCCTTCAGTCCTAAGCTTCCTTTTTCCGTTTTTTTTTTTAAATTTTCCGCTTTTTTTCTTTCTTTTTTTATTTTCCGCTTTTTCTACCGGCTTTCAAAAAAAACGTTAAACCGATGCCGCTATCGATTGGCAGCGTTCCTTGCCATCTTCTTCTTCTGGTATTACAAAAGGAATTTTTCCTTGGATTTTGAAAATTTGTGCTACTTTCAGTTGAAACCTCGCTCTTTGTGTAGAATTCGGCAGACACAAAAATGGATCGACAGATTTGCTGAAGAAAATCGATTTTGGATTTCTGCACGCTCGGACGATAAATTGTTGTTTTTAGTTTCGGTTATTGAAACGGTAAAGTTTTAGCGAGAGAGAAAAGAGTGTGTGTGTGTGTGTGTGTGTGTGTGTGTGTGTGAGTAAGCAAACTCGTTTTCAGCAAAGGCCACGATACCGAGTCTGCGTTGCTTCCCACTTCCACAAAGCCACCTTTAAACTCTCTGGAATAACTACCAACCGCATACTTGCAGATCCTTACAAACAATTGTCTGCCCTCTACTTCGACCTATTTCATCTTGTAAGCATAGGTCATTCTTTCGTTTCAACTGACTTTTCAGAGTTATGCACCCTCTGATTCGCTTTCTCTTAAAGAAACAGCCTTCTTTGATAAAGTTGCTCCAACAGTTCGCCAGATGCGAATTGCCTGCGATTGGTTGGCTGTGACTCGTTTCTCACAGGCGCCTCTGGAGCGGCTTCTTCAAACTGTAAAATTCTCAAATGTTAAGTCGACTCTGTGATTCTAGAATATTATATTCAATTTGTTAAGTAGGAGTGGAGGCAGCGACAATAAATGACACACAGACACACGTACCCAATCACACGTAACACACATACACACACGCGAGCGCATATAGTTCACTTTATCTTACATTTTATCACACATTTAAAAAAATCAGTAATTACCAATCTGGCTCAGGGAACGAGCAGTTTCCACGACAGAGGCCGATAAACTCCGGCTTTTTCTCAAACTCCATGGTTAAGACCTTGAGATCCGTGGCTCGCACCGCGTTTCGCTTGCTCATAACAATTCTACACGCCCAGCAGCCACCACAGACCTTAATTTTTCATTTTTCATCAGTTTTGAAAACACATTCACCTTCCAGTGGGTGCCATTATCAATGAAATACAAAGAGGTTACGGTATTCCAAACGGTTGGCATTATACACAAACTTCCTCTGTAGTTATTTCCATAAGTGTGGTATGTCATGATCTATAAACGTAATTATTAAAAAGTTAACAGTGTTTTGCAACCTCTTTTGAAATATTGAAAGTCATCTGAATTCCTTTGCTGTTGTCAGATGTGTTGAGCCAGAGTTTACCTCTGAAACCTTATTTCACAAACACACACACACAGATACACTTTCTTTCTTAACTCACCCTTCTCCAACATTCGTCCTGATCACCACCGCCTGATTTATATTAAAAGAAACAGGAATCGTAAAAGCCACACATGCTAAATCTTCTACTTTTTGTTTATGCATCAACTCACTTAAGGCAAACGAAAGAGCCTAAACCTTATATGTGTAATTCAAATTGGAAAACCTACTAGAGCGTTGTGGAAAACGCTTTCCATTGGAAGGTTAGTTAGGCGAAATGGCTTACGATCGCCATGGTTGCATCAAAGAGGTGCAGGATGAATAATGTGTCAGTTAGCGGTCAACTAGGTTTGTTTTGTAGTAACGGACGATACGAATCGTTGACATATACAAAGCGGTCTTAGGCTATAAAATGGGGGGGGGGGGGCGCATAGCGGCCTTCAGTTGTGAATGAGACTTTCAAAGCGGCCTCAGCCTAAATGAAGTTTTAAAGTGGCGTTATGCTAGAAGACGAGTCCTTAAAGCGGCCTAAATTTGAAATGGTACCTTATAGCGGTCTCGGGCTGGAGACCTATTCACAAGAAAAGATACCTAAACACCTTTATCTCCTGACTTTATTAATGGCTTGAAAAAACTTTATTTTCTTTACCTTATTTTAACTAAACCTTACTATTCAAACATTTAACCTATTGAAATCAGATTTAAATAATAGCTCACAAGTGAAATAATTTAAGAAGCTAAATAATGTATTATTTATGCAACTTTATTGAAATACGATCCCAAACTTTAAAAAAAAATCAAGTTGGGCAGGAGAAATTTCCGAGACACCGTCCAATAAATTCCGGCTCTGCTTGGAAATCCATCACAATCTTGTTGATCTCCTTAGCTCGTAGGGGGAAATAGGGCAGGGGCATGAAAGTGCATGCCCAACCATATCCACATACCTAAATTATTTTATACACAAAATTAAAAAGCAATAAATGTCATAAGAAAAATAAGCAGTACATTCCAGCGCGTGCCGTTGTCAATAAAATAGAATGTTGCGACGGTGTTCGAAATGTTTGGCATTCGGCACGGCAATCCGTTGGAGTTGCCCACTTTGGTAGAATATACCCATGCATAAATAAAGTTATTGAGGAAAGCGGGTTTTAACTAACCGGTCGGGGGAAGTTCAGGTGTAGTTTGATCCCTCTGTTGTCGGAAGAGTTGAAAGAGATGGTTCCCCTGCAACATTAACTATGTTATCTCTCTCTCTCTCTCTCTCTCTCTCTCTCTATGTTTTTTTTTCTAAAGCTCACCCCATTCCAACATCTGCCTTGATTACAATTGCCTGATTTACATCAAAGGAAACTGGCACCATAAAAGCCACACATGCTGAATCATCTACTTATTGCTTAGGAATCAACTCACTTAAGGCAAATGATAGAATCTAAACCTTATATGTTTGATTCAAATTGGGAAAACTTACTAGAGTGTTGTGGAAAACGCTACCCATTGGAGGATGAGAAGAGTAAATGGCTTACGATTGTCATGGTTGCATCAAAGGGGTATGGATGAATAATGTGTCAGTTAGCGATGAAATAGGTAGGGTTTTCAGTAAAGGACGATACGAAGCGGCTCCAATTGTTGCACCATATAAAGCGGCCTTAGGCTGCAAAATGGGGCCACAAAGCGTGGGGCCACATCTTAGGGCCTTCAGTTATGACTAAGACTTGGGGCCTTCAGTTGTGACTGAGACTTTAAAAGCGGTTTTTGTCTAGAAAACGAGGTTTTGAAGCGGCCTTAGGTTGAGAAATAATGCTCGCCGGTGAGTGTTTCTGTGAACTCAAAGGTACCTTTTAATTATCATATGACACATATTAATGACTTCTTTTAAGAAAAAAAAAATTTCAAAATTTGACGCGTCGCGGCGCGCTATACGGGTTACTCTAGTTTCATAAAAAATCGGCTTTTAAGTGTCATGTGATATGCCGTTCGATTCCAAATAACATTTTGAACAATTTTCTAAAAAGTCGATTTCCTTATCACGAAGCCAGATATAAGTCACTCTTTTCACTCGATGGTTCAGATTCTCACTTAAAATGATTGAAATTCTATATTGAAAAATGTATCCGCGGATTTTGGATATGTTGTAGTAAATGTTATTTTGAACAAAATCAACCTTCAGAGCATAAATTTAAGGGGACCATGATATCGATATGATACAATAACAAGAACAATAGGTTAAAAAGCGACCTTTGGTTAAAAATGGTGTCTTAATGCGGAGTGTTCTTGACGATTACTGAAAAGATAAATTAAAGATAAACCGTGTTGTGTGTCTTTTATAAATTACACAAAAAAGAAAAATTCATATGATTAAACATAGTAACAAACAATTGAACAATTAACTTATAACTAGTTAAACATTAACATCAAATCAATGGAAACATACAATATCAATGAAGAAAACTGACCGTCGATATGTATTTGCACCCATATTGGCATTGGATTACTAGTTTGGGGTGTTTTTCTCTTTGGACATTAACATATACGTGACCGTATTTTCTATCCCATTTGCAAAATGTTACCGCAACCTTCATACATTCGCGGAGTTTCTGGAACAGGAATAGATGCCACATCAATACTCCAGCTTACCTCGAAGTATTCTTCCAAATATTTTTTGGCTTGTTGATTATTGATAGGTACAGTTATCTAAATTTCCCTTTTAATTTAAAATTTGCTTAATTTTTTTGCTTTCAGGACTTAATTGCTTAAGTTGAAGAACTACTGTTAAAAAAACTAACGGTCAATATTGGATGTTTACAAACATGCCAGGCGATTTTGTCCACAGTTAGGAAACAAGGGAAACCATGCGTGCTTTCGTATTCAATTATGACTTCTTTCAAAAAACCTTCAAGAGTTTGATTTCCCCCTGAAATAAATTATAGTGTACGCCTTAAAATGAAAAATTCCCTTGCTGCATGTTCTTGATTTTTTCCACTCGGTTCGGGTTACCAATATATTCTGTTGTAAAAAGTACAAAATCTAAAGACGTAGTACATACCTTTTGCATGTCTTCTAATTTTGGTATAGATACCTACAAAGATAGTCCGTAAATGCTGCGTTATTGACATTAACAGTTTATCCACATCAACAACTGAAAGAATGCTCAAAAAGAAAACATACGGTTTCAGCATAAGTACAAATATTATTATTATACGATTTTCGCAATTGATTCTTTCATGTTTTTATTTAAATTTGTATAATTCATATTTATCTAATTAGAATTTTTAAATGATTTTAACGGCTTCCAGCTGTCACAGGCGCGCCATTTACACGAAAGCGGGCGATAAACGGCACATTGCAGTGCACCAATTTTTCTGTGCGGCAAATGGCGGTTTTAACTTTTTCAAATTAAATTTATTGGAAAGTCAATGCTTTTAGTTTAAAACACTTTGTAAAACGTTGTCTTGTGCATGCTTAAAACTGCCGCTTATAAAAAATAGCTGGAGAATATTAATATCCAATAGAGTTTTATTGGATTTTATCAAACAAGAATTCAAAGCCCCGCTTCGCTGTTCATTTCAATCTGGGTTGGCTGGCTCTTCTTTTGAAAGTATTTCAATTAAAATTTTGCAAACTGGTCCTTATGGGTTTCGTTTCTCATGGCCACCTTCGCGATCAAATCTTCAATTATTCAAAATAAAAATTAAAGACACTGCACCTTTATGGACTGCACCCACGGAAATCAATGTATGCACGCCATTTGATTTGCCACGAATGACAAAATATTCAAGCTTGGCATCAAACAGAACACTTCTGAAAATTCAAATATAAACGTAACCCTAGAATCCAAATTAAAAGCCTTTAAAAGCAAAATTTTAAAAAGTTACATGTTTTTATTGATGTAGTGAGCGTGACATCGTTTCTTCCGTCTTTTATTTTTTAAAGCTGCGTGATCTTGAAGGACCTTTCTTGCCTTCTCCATCATAAGGTCAAATGTATAATTGACTTCTTGTGCCAACAGATTTGCTTGCGTCGTTAGTAGTTTATTCTCCGGCCAATCTAACAGATCCCTAACGCAGGTGGTTGTATTGCCATAGCTCGGTGTCCGATTAACTGAATTAAACGTTAGTGACAATAGCGATCTCTGTATTTTCAAACAATATTTTGAAATAACTATGAAATCAACAACCTCCGACAAAACCACAAAGTGTTCGGCCTTGACAACACACGACTATTTTTGTTAAAAATTTCATCTGAAATTTGACCAAAAACGGAGCTACTTTTTTTTTTCGAAATTTTGAAATATTTTGTTTTATGGACATGGACTAATGTACAGACAAATTTGTTTTATAACGGCACGTGTGTTCCTATTTTTCCAGACGCAAAAATAAGTCAACATGTGAAAATTGACCCATTTCTTTGCAGAAACAGTGAGGCGCGGAAAATTTTAAAAAAAACGCGTTTTTGGCAATTAATTAAAAAAATATATCCCTTAAAAATTTATAAATTTGGTTACATCAAATGTGATTCTAAAAAATCACCTGGCATTTGTATTTTTACATCCGCGGAATTTACCAACTCATGAAGATAAACCTCCATCGTGTCTCCATTTTGCAAAACAACATTTTTCGTTATGTATTTGTTTAGATCGCGACTATTAGGTTTATTTTGCCGCTTCTGTCCTTCAAGGCGCTTTCCGAGAAATTCTTTGTACTTTTTTGGTCCCAGAAATTTCGTGAGATGACGGATTTCAACAAGACCTAAATTAACACTAAATGTATATAAATGGAAACACACCCTCGATTGGATCTCCTTTGTCATTGGTTTTTGTTAACTGTATCATGTGGTCTACTGCTTCAATAACACCGCCTGAGTAATTCTTCACGGGTCTAGAATTTGTAGATTTCGCTTCGAGTTTGCCAACAGTCTTTATTATTTCTTCCGTACTGCTGAAAAATGTTTTCGGTCAAAAATTTAAAAAAAGACGACGGCTGTTTTCTTACATTTTGCCAATATAAAGAAAAAAAGGTAATTTAAAGTCGTCGCCATCTACCATGTCTACAAAAACGGCCTTACTAAGATTTCATGTACATCTAACCAAAAATACGTGATTGCGACCTTGCCGAAATACATTTTCAGAGCCATGCGCTTTAAAAAAATAATATTTGAAATGTATGTAACTTTTTAGCCGAGCACGTGTTTCAGCAAACAAATAAGATAATATCGTTAAGAAAATATTTGTTTCAAGCTTATAAAATAAGCTTAACCGCCATGCGTATACTGAAGCCGGATGTTCGCTCTGTCATTTGATGAATACTCGTTGGGCGACGACTATAGTGAAATATTTACGTGAAATGTTATGTTGTTTTAAAAACAACGTTTATATATTCATAAGTGAATGCCAAAACTCACCCAAAGAGAAGGTCCTTAAAGTGTTTGTATTTTTTATTCTGACAGTATTTATTCAAAGTGGAGTCGATAGAAGTGTGATTCTGAAAAACAATTAATTATATCTTCGTAAAAACAAAAATTATGTATTTCTACATGTACTCATCATGTCATATTGTAGGTCAGTTCAAAATTTGCATTGGCTGTCGACGCGAACGCAAAATAGTATAATTCATTAGTGTATATACAAACAACAATGCTTCCCGTCGCTGGTGAAAAAAGAGAAAAAAATAGTTTTTCGTTTCTTACGATTAATAACTTTTCTGTCCTATGTGATTAAAATCGTACTCACGGCCGTTATCAAAGGATATTTCTTTGACATGACACCATCCCAGTCTGGGGCAACTAAAGGAGCTAAACGAAAATTGCTCATCAAATTTAGATAGATTTACCTTGTGGATCGGTGTAAGATTTCAATTCTTTCGTAGCCGCCTTTTTGAGTTTAGACTCAACCTGAATATAGTTTTAACTTTCAATAAAATAAAACACACCTCAAGATCCAGTTGTAGATGATACAAATATTTGACATAATGGAAATTGCGCTTGCTGAGTGAAATACTTGTTCCGTTCTGAAGTTCGATATCGAACATGGGGGTGTGAGCAATCGGAAAAAAGGAAATATTTATATTATTTTAAAATACCTTATATTTCTTGGTCACTCGATAATGTTTTTTAGTTTGGCGAAGCGTTGTATTTTTCACATATATACTTTTCCACGGCTGTGTTGATGATTTTGTTTACTAAAACACTGAAGTAACTGGAATTAAATTGGCAAAAACACATTTGCCCACCCAGTTTTTTTCTTTTTTGCCATTTGGAATTTTCGCAAAAGTTCTCGTCTTTCCTGAATGAAAACGATAACTTCAAATTTGGATACTAAAAGTTAGATGTTTTAAATGAACGTGAAGGTCAAGAGTTTAGCCACTGAAGCAATGGTGCCCTTTTCTGGATCGGCAACGTTTCCTATCTTATCTCAAAGAAACACTCACTTTGCAGGCAGTACACGTTTCATGGATTGGCGTTTTCGGCTCATATTAAAGGCTAGTCAACCTGAAAATGTAGTCAAGAGCAGTTAACAAATGAAATATTTAAGAGATTATACGTTTCACTATTTTCAATAAATTTTCAAATTGTGTCACTGTTATCGGCTCAGTCATACAGAAAATATTGTGTGGGTGGAGTTGCCCTACCTGGTAGATGCTGGTACTTTTTTAAAACATATATCATCGAAATGCAGTCATGGCATTGGGTACCATTTATTGCGAGGCTCTGAAAGATGATTAAACCAGGGACAGTCGACAGCAGAGCGGTGAGGACCAACTGGGTTATTCCCCAAATTTTATCTGCCCCGCCCGACATGGAAATTCATATGTATATTGCAGGGTCGGTCCCACCTTCCATTTGTTTATGGCCCAGCCCGCAATGGTACCATGTTTGATGAGGAATTCTCACTGTAAAAAAAGTGGCTTTAATTGGTCCAACTAACAATTTAACCAGCAAGAAAACGTGTCGATGACTTATGTACTCATCAAAATCGCCTCTACCAAAAATGCATATAAATGATTTTTGTTCGGTCTAGTTGCCGGTCAAGCATGTATTATTCTTTCCGTGAACAGCTATTTCGAAAGTTTTAAAGACAAATCGAGCGGAAGCATTCGATTTCTGCAGTCTACAGGCACGCTTATAAATGCAGTCTGAAGCTGTGAAGCCTGTAAAGAAATGGCAAAAACCTTCATTTACAACATTCTTTTTTGCTCGCAACATCATTCTCATTTACAATTGTTGAGTTGTTTTTTGACACTATTTTAATGTTCTTTTCGCCTAACGGGTTTCGTGGAAAACTGCCGTCTACAGCTGCGAGAGGAACTAAGAACCCTTTATAAAGGGCTGATCAAATCGAGGGCCGGCCCTGGCCGTGGATTTTACCAGTCCAATTCGAGGGTCACCCCGAATATAATCTGAGCGAACCCGGGCCGGGCCTGATTGTTTCAGAGAAAAGCCGGCCCGGCTATTTACCAGCTTTGCTTTACGTAGTCGCGTACACTGACAACTATGCAATGTTCGAGGTTTCCTTACGATTTATTTAACTATAAAGGAAATTAATTAAGTGTTATATCGGTATTTGTTCACATGATGAACAGGGGGGGGGGGGGGTTCATTGGGCGGTTCCATAGTTGGCTCCTTCATCATATTCATATGTATTGTCCGGGACCTCCTTCACTTCTTGGTGAACGTTGATAACTTCGTTTATTTTTTGTTCCAGAGCTTCCTCGCGTATTTCGTAGGAGACATCTGAGGTTGTTACAGTTGAAAAGGCAGCCATCATAGCGGGAAACAAATATTTGCCATATTGTGCGCGGCCACAGTTCAAAGACAGGGCGTAGTCGGAGAGACTGAGCACAGCTATCCGTTTCTTATCCTCCGATAAATGCACATAGATATCGACGTTATCCTTCTCGCAGTTCTCACAGTCCTCCTAAAAGGGCCTGAATGCAAAAACTGTAACAAACCTTGTACTCGTCCAAATCAACCATTCCAAAGACGGAGTCATCATGACCCGGCAGTGCCCAAACATGTACAAGAGGGCTAGTCTTGGAGGCCATTAAATTAGTGTCCAAATCGATAGCAGTGAGTGTTCGGTTCGCATAACATTTCCAACTTATGTTCAATTCACAAAGATTGGTTTCTGTCTTCCAGAGTGTCTGAAGGAAATAGTCGTTAACTTTATAAGAGACCTTACCTCAAGAGTGGTCTTCAACAAATTGATGGGCATTATTTCACAACCAAACGTTACACTTCGAAGCCTCGGATCTATTTTAGCTTCGGAAAGTGTTCCTCCATCAAAGACAGGAAGATTCACACTTTTCTAAATAGAAATTGTACCAGCTAAATAATGATAGTATTACCATGAGGGAATTGTACGTGTTTTGTGTTGCCTGGTCGTACTGTCTGGGAGGTGTGTCAGGGATCAAATTAGTAGTTGGTAGTCCTAGAACGGAGGGGTCCTGAAATATGTAATCTATCGCAATTACTAACTAAATACAATTATAATTATGATGATAAAGTGTTCTGTCAACCAGACTACACCGGTACAGCCCGTTTATCCGGACTCCAGTCAAAGCCGTTCAACAAGAGACCAGGGGTCGATCTCGACCGGTACGGGCATTTCATTCTTCCCAATTGAAAATAAATTAGGTAGACAGTAGAAATACTGCAACGTTTTTGCGGCGTTTAAAAAAAAATTAATCTGCGATGAAAAGCAGATTTTAATATATTTGAAATTGACAAGTTAAGTTACCGGGTCAACCGAATAATCGGACCGGTTCAGCCCGATACGTTTTTACCCGGCTCGACCCGGATTTTGAAAAGTATTCTTATTGAAAATCCTCATATATTGACCTAATATTGACTGCAAAATATTCACTTACCACATCAATTTCCATCGGATCCAAAACCATCCCTTCTTCGTACTCCATTTTCTGTCTTTTAGTTCCAGTGATGTAAATTTTCTGAATTGGTTGCTTTTATTTACTACTTAAGCTTGAACTTACTTTTCCATCGGTTTCAACGCTGTTCACCTTGATTGGCTTTGGAGGACTTGGCTGAGTTTCATTTCTTGTGAACAATACAAAAGAGGATGCTAGTAATTGGACTTCTTCACCGTAAATGTATCCCCGCGGAGACTGGGAATGGGTAGCTTTTCGAATCAGTTGTTCAGCATTTAATTCGCGGTCTCTGTGGGTGATCATTTTTGGTGGAACCTGCAACATAGATGGTATCATGAAACAAGGTACACTAAAGAAAAAAGACAGTTAAAATGTTGGTGTCAGAAACAAATTATCCAGTATGGGAGGGGTTGACATTATATGTAGCTGCGAAGCTGTAGAAAAATAATTTGCTGCGTTTAGAAAAAAAGTGTTCTGATTTTTTTTATCACAAGAAATTCTCAAGAGCTTATGGGGGCCAAGCAGAATAGCTTATCAACTTTGGGGACAAAGCGTGATAAAGGCTACAGTGAGCACAGGTGACTGCCTCTCAAAATAAGGAGGGAGAAGCGCAAATATAAACATGTGATCGACATAACGCACAAACATTACACGTACACGAGCTCACAGAGGCATACACTATTTTTAGACAAACATTAACTAATTCACAATCACACACTTACACACGCACATACACACATACACTCACACTCACACACATACACTTCTCTCTCTCTCTAACACAATCTAATTTTGGTCAATTGAAATAGGGTCCATGAAGGTTTCTTTCAACAACAAGTTTGTAGAAAATTTAAAAGTAAAAACTTTCAAATCCAAATCAAAGCAATAGTTGAGAACCGGAAAACAGAAAGCAGTGGGGAAGAGGCTTCGACTCTGATAAGAGAATCGATTCTCGATGACAAACAGAACCATCACATGACGCTATATCAGCAGTTTTCGAATTTTATATAGACCCCACAAAAATGATAGCAACGAAAAACGTTACGAAAATAAGTTAGATCATGTGTTGAAACATTGGTGAATCACTTGAACGCTGATTCAAAACTCCTTTAACCTATGGTTGTGTTGTATTCCCATTTTTTCATAAGAGCAATCATTGGCGTTTCTCCTTATCTCTATCTAGGCTATAAAACCCATTTGAACAAGAACTGTCGTGTTGGCTGGCTCCGGTGTCAGATAAGATGATCGACAGGGAAATTTTCTTCTCTTCGGGGAGAGAAGAACAGAACAACCAAGATAGTAAAAGATACGGTTTCAGCTTTTCTGTCGGTACATTAATCATTCAGATCAATGTACCGACAGAAAATTGGCATTCAATTTTAAAAGCTGACATTTTGCTAGCCAATTAAATTTCGCAATGTTCCCCTTTGGATGAGAAAAACAACTAGAGACGAAGACAGTAATATACAGGCAGGTTTGAGACGCAGATAAAGTGAACATTAAAAACGCAGAAAGAGATATGCGCAGATTAGAGAGAGAGACGGACGGAAAGAGAAATAATAGACTGTTTAGATAAGCAGAAAGAGAGAAAATAGTTTGGTTAAAAACAGAGAGAGGGAGAGAAAATTAGGGGCGCAAAAGAGAGAGAGAGAGAGAAAGAGAGGCAGAGAGAAAAAGAGAGGCAGAGAGAAAAAGAGAGGCAGAGAGAAAAAGAGAGAGAGAGAGAGGATATACAGGTTAGAGACGCAGATAGATCAATCCTTTCATTTATTGTCGCTGCCTAAGCCACTCTTTAACAAAGTAACATAATATTCAATGTGTTCGCTCAAAAATCCATCTGGGTAAACTGTGGTAGAGAAGCTTGACTGCCGCCTGATCACTCTCAGCTTGCATGAAATTGTCGTAGAAAGCCGAAATGTCATACGGCGTCCAATAGAAAAGCTTCTTTTTAAGGATGGAAAGAAGATCTACACGATAATCCTCCTCAAAGAAATAGATGTCAAATTTTTCCTGAAAAAACTAAAAAGTTTTTATCCTAAATCGTTGACTTACTTGATTGACTTGATTGACAAAAGCTACCCCACCGTCAACCACCAGTTTATAGAAAATGTGTTCGCAACGCTGAAAAGACAAATGAGTGTGTGTGTGTGTGTGTGTGTGTGTGTGTGTGTGTGTGTGTGTGTGTGTGTGTGTGTGTGTGTGTGTGTGTGTGTGTGTGTGTGTACTTACGCGCCCAGTGACACCGCAATATCCTAATCCTTTTCCTATTTGCTCAATTCCCGGCGTACTGAGCACTTCATAAAATTTCGAACCAGCCCACAAATGCAATTCTTTCAGATTCCCTCTTTCCAGTTTGTTAGCTTTATTTTTCTGAAAGAGAACCAATTTATAGGGGGAAAGAAATAGAGACAGCGCGAAAGAGGATAGAGTCAGATAGTTAGAGATGCAGAGGATAGAATCAGATGGTTAGAGACGCAGAGGGTAGAGTTAGATGGTTAGAGACAAAGACGATAGACAGAAGGTTAGACATGCAGACGATAGAATCAGATGGTTAGAGATGCAGAGGATAGAATCAAATGGTTAGAGATGCAGAGGGTAGAATCAGACGGTTAGAGATGCAGAGGATAGAATCAGATGGTTAGAGACGCAGAGAGAGAGAGAGAGAGAGAGAGTGAGTGCATGAGTACGTGAATCTCTCACCATGAGGAAATCATCCAGAAGCTCCACCAACTCGTCATGGTCATTAAGAGCAATGTCAGCTTTCGTTGCATTCCTAAAGACTTGTTGCAAAGTAGTGGGCTTCTCTTTTAATCGAAGGTTTATATTTCCACAATGCTGAAAATGCTCGTTTTTTTCAATGGATTTCACTTTTTAAACTTACAGAAACAGGCCATCCCAAAAAGCCCTCAATTGGCATAGTGACGCCAATTGAATTAAGATTTGAGAATTTCACAGTTTGAAGTAGCAGTTCCAGAGGCGCCGGGGAAAAAGTGGTCACAGCCAGCCAGTCGCAGACAATTCTCATCTGGCGAACTGTTGGAGCAACTTTTTCAAAGAAGGCTGTTTCTTTAAGAGAAAGCGAATCAGAGGGTGCATAACTCTGAAAAATCAGTTGAAACGAAAGAATGATGCATGCTTACACAATGAAATAAGTTAAAGTAGAGAGCAGATAACTGTTTGGAAGGATCTTCAATTGGGCAATTGGTTTGTTTCCCATAGTTATAGAAGAACTCGTGGAAGTTGGAAGCCATGCAGACTAGGTAGAGTGGCTTTCTCTGAAAACTCTCTCTCTCCCTTTCTCTCTTCTCTCTCTCTCTCTCTCTCACTCTCTCTCTCCCTCTCTCACTCTCTCTCTCTCTCTCTCTCTCATCTCTCTCTCCCTCTCTAAACTCACCTTTTCCTCACCAAAAATTCTAACAAATAACAGCAATTTATCCTCCGATCTTGCATAAATCCTGAACCTATTTTCTTCAACAAATCTGTCCATCCATTTTTTTGTCTGCCGCACGGCGGGTTTCAGATGTCTAGAACATACACTCTTTCGAATTTAGCCATGGGGCGCTGTTTTCTAAATGGGGCGCGATCAACGCTAGCGACAGTTTTAAACCGATTTGTGTTAAAAGCTTAAACACATTAGTATAACTAATAAACGGTTACTATATAATTCTCAACCCTTTATCTTACTGAAAACATTAAAATAACTATTGAAAACAATTAAAATGCATGGATTTAGGGCTTTTAAAAAGTCACGATCTTAGCTACCGTAAGTTATGTCGCATGAAACGTTCCGAGACCCCGCCCTTTAATTCGGATCAGGATTCTGACATCCTCTTGTTCTTTTGGACTCGCCGTGGCCGAAATCTACATAAGGAGCGAGGATTCATCTAAAATTTAATTAATTTTTTATTTTTAAAATTCTTTCATAGAATACCTTTTTCATAATTAAAATATAAAGTTCAGCCGGAATATTGCTAATCGATAGCGACATTGCAGTCGTTCCCGTAGTTTGGCAGTACGACCAAGCGACCAAGCGACCTAAAATTGTTAATTTCCAGTATTCGGTCCCACCACGAAAAAGCAAAATGGCTATTATTTACTCAATATTTTAAATAAATATAATTTTATTAAATAAATATATTAATTTCCTTCCATTCGTTTACTTCTTCCTGTCAACATGCGAAATGCTTTAGGTCCCGCAACGAAAAGCGGAACGGCTTGATTTGAACTGTGCGGCAAAGCGCAGCTTTCTTGTTGATTTACATTTTGCGATAAAATTGTGCTTTTTTCTTGTTTCTTTGACATTTCTGTATTTAAATACTAATTTAAATGTCAAAAATAAATTTTTTAATGTAAAAATACCATTTTTACCCGGATTTTGCGTCTTTTAAACTCTTTTGCTTGTTTTACCTCATTTTTTCCTAATTTTTTCTGGGGAAAATTCTAATTTCTCCGTTTCTAGGCCAGAAATGCCGGCCGATCTTCCGGCCCACAACGACCCGATCCCCTTCAACCGTGGGAATTGGGTGCCGGTCGGGTGGAAGCCGTTGGAGCCCACCGAGAAGGTCCGAAAGGCCGTCTTCGCCCACATCGCCAGGAGGAAGGCCGAGGCCCAGGACCGTCAGTTTTTTATTGATTTATTTATTTTTATTAAAAATTTATTATAAAATAAGTATTTTTAATTTAAAATACTTGAAAATATTTTTTGTAACATTTTATTAAAATAAGTTTTTTTTAAATTTTAAAAAACCTTTTTTAATTGGAATATTTCAGAGGAACTGCAGAGGAACGCGAAGCAGAAGAGAAAGGAGGAGAAGAGGGAGCTGAAGCGCCGTGCCGCCCAGGAGCTGGTCAAGTGCGATGTGGAGGTAATTTTTTTATATTTTATTTTTATTTTTATGTTTTTAATTATTTTTTATATATTTAAAATAATAAAAACAAATTCAGATAGAGCGCCTGAAGGCGCAGCACGCGGAGCTCGCGAACGAGAAGACGAGGACGTTCGCGAAGCTGAAGGAGGTCTGCGCAAAGGAGTCGAGTTTGAAGAAGGCCGAGGAGGAGAAGAGGAGAATTGTAGGGTTTTGGAGTGGTTTTAGGCGGCCTGAGGTTCCCGGAGGCGGTACCAAGCGGCCTGAATCTGCCCAAAACTGTTTTCAGCGGCCTTAGACTACAATATGCGGCCACAGATGGTCCAAGACTGCCAGAGCCGATTCCATGCGGTCTGAGGCTGGCGGAGGCGGTTTTGAGCGGCCTAAGACTGGAAAGGCGGCATGAGGCGGTTCCAGCGGCTGTTTGTTGCCAGAAACGCAAACAGGCGTCCTGAGCATGCCCAAAGCGGTTCTAAGCGGCCGGAGCTTAAAGAGTCTGTTCCAAGCGGCCTAAGGTTGCCAGAAGCGCCCTAAAGCAGGCAGAATAGGATCTAAGCTACCTTAGACTGCCAAAGGCGGTTTCAAGCGGCCTAAGGCCGCCAGAAGCGGTTCGAAGCGGCCTAAGGCCCCCAGAAGCTGTTCGAAGCGGCCTAAGGCTGCACAAAAGCGGTTTCAAGCGGCCTGAGGCTGCCAGAAGCCGATCCATGCGGTCTAAGGTTGTCAAAAGCGGATCTAAGTTACCTTAGACAACCAAAAGCGGTTTCAAACGGCCTGAGTTTGACAGAAGCGGTACCAAGCGGCATAAGGCTGCCAGAAGCGGTTTCAAGCGGCCTGAGGCTGGGAGATGAGGTTTCAAGCGGGTTAATGTTTTCATAAGCGGTTCCAAGCGGCCTTTTGCTGCCATACGCTGTTGTCGGCCTAAACTCTCGATTTTAACAACAAAAATAATTTCCCTTTTCAGGAAGCGTCGATCCAGCTCCTCTCGAACCCTAACGCCGCTGCTCTGCGATCCCTCGGAGGACGTAGGTTTTTCTTTTTCCTTTCTTTATTTTATTGATTTAATTATTTAAAAATCCATTTTTAAATTTTTTTAACTATATTTTTTAAATTTAAAAATCCAAATATATCCCTTTTCAGCCGTCCAGAGCACGAGCCTCATCTCCCAACAGAACCTCAACCAGCAATTCTACTATCCTCCGAACTCTGTCAGTTTTCTGTGGAATTGGGCGGCCTTCGGCTGGCTGAAGCGGTCTGAGTCTGCCCAGAGCGGGCTAAGCCTGCCCTGAGCGGCCTAGGGTTCTAAACAAACTAATTTTGGTACCGCCAGCGGCCTTAGGTCGCTGGCTCTCTTCTAAAAAATGGAGCGATTCGCAATAGTCAAATTTGAAGTCGGTTTCAGACGTACCAGAGCCTGCTCCAAGCCCAGCTGATCCAGCAACTGGCCAGTCAGAGACAGCAGCAGCAGCAACAGCAGCAGACCGGCAGCGGGAACTTGAACAAGGTGATTTTTAGTGAATTTTCTCATTTTCAGGGGTTTGAAGCGGCCTGAGGATGGCAGAAGCGGCCTAAAAGGAGAGCAGAAGCGGCCTAAGACTGTTTTTTGGCAGTCTAAGGCCGCTTTTTGGCAGTCTCAGGTCGCTTTATGGCAGTCTAAGGCCGCTTTTTGGAAATCATTGGCCACTTTTAGGCAGTCTTAGGCCGCTTTTTGGCAGTCTGGTCGCGGTTGGCAGCCTCAGGCCGCTTTTTGTGGAAATGTAAGGCCGCAGCTTTTTGACAGTCGAAGGCCGCTTTTTGGCAGTCTAAGGCCGCTTTTTGGCAGTCTAAGGCCGCTTTTTGGCAGTCTCAGGCCGCTTTATGACAGTCTAAGGCCGCTTTATGGCAGTCTTAGGCCGCTTTTTGACAGCCTAAGGCCGCTTTTTGGCAGTCTGGTCGTGGTGGCAGCCTTCTAGGTTGATTTTGGCAGTCTTATCGTTAGGCCGCTTTAGGAAGTTTAAGGCCGCTTTTTGGCAGTCCAAGGCCGATTTTAACAATATAAGGCCGCTTTCTGGCAGGCTAAGGCCGCTCTAATTCTCTCTCTTTTCAGCAAGGATCAATCTTACCTATTATAAACTCCACAACCGCTTCGGCTACCGTCCAGAACCAGCAGCGCCACCAGCTCCTGTCTTCCGCCATCCCGGCCGCCCACTCTCCCTTCTACCCAACGGGCAGCAACTACGCCTCCCCGGCGCCCAGCAGAAAGTAAGACCCTTTATTCTAATTTTATTGATTTTTTATTGATTTTCCTCAATTTTTATTGATTTTTTAAAGTTAAATGGTGATTTTCAGCTTCATCCCACAGCAGCAGGCGCTAAACTCGCCCAGAAGAGAGCGTACTCTTCCACCGTCGGCCATGGCGTCACCCAGCGCCAAGTACCACCCGGGGCAGGGCGCCCAGTCACGGCACAACTCGATAGGGTGAGGGAGAGAGAGAGAGAAGGTTAGAGACGCAGAGAAACATAAGAAGATTAGAGACTCAGAGAAAGAGTAGATGGTTTGAGACGCAGAAACCAGAGGGAAAATGTGAGAGACGCAGAAAAGCAGGGGCAGAAGGTTAGAGACGCAGAAAGCAGAGGCAGACGGTTATAGACGCAGAGAAGAAAAGACAGAAGGTTAGAGACGCAGAGAAGCAGAGGGAGATGGTTAGAGACGCAGAGGAGAGAGAGAGAGAGAATTCCCTCTTTTCAGAGCCACGCCTCATCCAATGTCCGCGGTAGATCAACTCAAAGAGGCAAAAAATGATGATGGAGAGAGCTCCTACTCCCAGTCGCCGTCAAATCCGTCGAGTTTCATCAGAGGTCTCGCCAATTATCAAAATCCAGGTAGAGAGAGAGAATTAGAGAGATTGAGAGAGAGAGAGAGAAAAGAAAGAGAGAGAGAAAGAAAGAGAGAGAGAGAGAGAGAGAGAGAGAGAGAAAGAGAGAGAGAGAACCGTCTAAAATTCAAATTTCAGCCGAAGCCGACGCTGCCTCCGTCGCCCTCCACCGTGGCTTCCTGTTGCAGCAACAGCACCAGCCGTCTCCTTCACGGCGATAGTCCCCTTCCCCCTGCAAAAGTACAAATAACCCCTCATTTGTATATATTCGCGTTACAGCACTCGTGTAACATTCGTCCTAGTGTGATTATGTGTATTCATTGTGTAATTTGTGCGGCATTCGATGGATAAACTTGGCAGTTTATTGGTGAAGGGATGGAGAGAGAGAAAGGGATATAGAGAGGCTTAAGTGTAACATTCAACTGCTAATAATCTTGGAGGGCCGATGCAGGAATGGAGCAACAATAAATTCAGATGATTGGTGGTTCCTCGGAGTGGCCATGGCTGCTTTTAGCATTTCGAGCCAAAACTGTCTGAATATAGCAACGGTGTGGAATAGGTCAAATGGGCAAATCTTGGTAATAAATTCCAAAAACCCAGACGGCTCTTAAAACAAAGGTAGGAATTTCCAGTTCCAGACCGGCAGTCAAATAAAAAACCACACTTAAAATCGATAGAATTAACTTTTTAACTGATAAAAACGCGGATATTGGTCCGTTGTTGGTATCACAGAGAGGACTGATTTGCCTCTCAGCCCAATCAGGCCAGTGAGAACCCTGTCCCTAGAGACGGTTCACTGTAGGCACCATTATGCAACGTACGGTAATATAATTGTACTCCTCAACGGTCTGGACCCAGAATTTGAGATATTTTCATCTATTGACGTTATTCCAATTTTAGAATCATATTTACAAAACTACCCACATCTGGTTGCCCGTGGCCTTTTGACCACCATCTTTGGTTAGCCGTTTTCTTGGACCACCTTGATGGGACCACATAGTTAAAATTAGATGTGGCCATAAACCTTCAGAATGTGAATGGTTGTGGCTATATACAACCCAGCTATCGTTAGTTGTGGTCTCGTCATTTATTTGTTTGTTATGAGTTGTTTTCTCTCTCTCTCTCTCTCTCTCTCTCTCTCTTTCCCTCTCTAGCTCTATATTGACCCAATACCTTTCCTCTTATAAATAAAATGTGGTGAAATGTTTCTCAGCTTAAAATTTTTTTTTTCATTTTCAAACCACTCAATTTTTGGAAATTAGGGTACATTTTTTTCAATATATTTTAAACGCACTGTAGGGTACGGTGGAGCTCTTTCAGGACATATCTGAGACACAGCAAGCATGGCGGAAAAGCGATGTTTCAACATTTCTTTGATAGGCCCACGGGCCGAGGCCCTAGCGTTGCTAACATCACACGTACAATCTCAAAACCCCGGTTTCCGCTGCTTTCAAGGGCCTGTAATAACTTTAAGACCCAGTCTCTTTATCCCCCGAGAGGTTTTCTTGCCAAAACACCACAAAAGCAACAACATAAACACAATTAAAGTAATAACTTTTACTACAATCGGCACAACATGGCATTCATCTCATGGCAAGAAAAGTGAGAGGAAGCACCAGTGAGGACCGGTAATCATTGGGTGTACCCGTCGGATCAAACGTATCTAAAGCACTTTTGTTTATCCGCCGGCAGCCGCGTCTTGAAGAGGACCGAGTCGGCGCGGAACTGAGAGAATCTGAAACGAGGGTTTTAGGGTTACGGTAGTTAAAAGGAACGGTAGGATTACGGTAATCATTAAAAACTACAGTAATTACTCACTTGAGCGGATTGTATCCGTAAATTTTGGTGAAGAGGCGGATGCACTCGTGCCGTTCCTGGAAATGACCCTCGTCTTGAGATAGAGTCTCCGTACACGTTGGACATCTGAAAGTTCGAATTAGCATAGAGCACCCTATTTTAGCGGCCAAGATGGCCTTTGGTTGCCAAAAGCGGTCCAAGCGGCCTTTGGTTGCCAAAAGCGGTCCAAGCGGCCTTTCGTTGCCAAAAGTGGCTTAAACCTTACGTAACCGTACCTAAGCGTCCATTTGCTGGTAGTTTTTAGCGGCGGCTTCCTCGCCAGGTGGGAAACCAAAAAGTTCATGGCAATGTCCTCGCAGTTCATGATTTTGTCCACGTGGTCCCTGATCACAGAAGGCATGTGGTTCGAGTATTCGTAGAGATACGTCTGAAATGGAGAGGTTAGAGAGAGAGAGAGAGTTAGAGGCAGATGGTTAGAGACGCAGAGGGTAGAGTCAGACGGTTAGAGACGCAGAGGATAGAGTCAGATGGTTAGAGAGAGAGAGAGTTAGAGAAAGAGAGACCTTGTGGAGAAAAGCGGCGCCTGTCAGAATCAGACTGTACTGGCAGGTGTGGTTGCTGTTGTAGAACATGTCGTCGCCGAAACGGGCGTGGTAACGCGCAGGGAAGCCGACGAGGCGGTCACGATTCTCACGCCAGACTCTGAAAAAAAAAGGATTTTTTTCTCTCTTTCTCCCTCTCCCTCTCTTTCTCTGCGTCTCTAACCTCCTCTCCTTCTCTGCGTCTCTAACCTTCTGCCTCTCCTTCTCTGCGTCTCTAACCTTCTTCCTCTATTTCTCTGCGTCTCTAACCTCCAGCCTCTGCTTTTCTGCGTCTCTAACCTTCTCCCTCTGTTTCTCTGCGTCTCTAACCTTCTGCCTCTCCTTCTCTGCGTCTCTAATCCTCTCCCTCTGCGTCTCTACCCCCAATCTCGCCCTCTCTGCCTCTCACCTGAAGGCAAAAATGATCTCGTGATGCTTCAGATCGATGTCATCATCCAGCGACAGAACGGCCTCCGTCTCAATCCTGTCCCAGGGCACAAATCGATTGTTCAGACTGTTTTTATCCACTTTGATGAACCTAAAATTCTAATTTCTTGGGTGTTTTATATGCTAATCTCACTCCACAGGGACGTGCAGCCTCGGCCATGCACCAACAGGCTCCCTCCCCACGTTGTTCCAGATGACTATCACCTGAAAATAAAGATTTTTAGCATTTTAAAGGTCTAAAATTCTAATTTCGTTATATAACTTTAAAATGTAAAACGTAAAGGACCTTATTGAGGTACGGTATTCGGTGAAGACGCTCCAGGGAGGCTGTTAAGACGGCATCTCTGTTGTAGGTGATCATGACTACGGTAAATTGCTCCCGGGCCCGATTTCCACCAAGGGCCTTGCTGAATTCGAAGCCACTGCCTGGGTCGATCGGGCGGAAACCTGGAAAAATACGGTAAGAAGGGTAGGATTACGGTAACTTTTTGATTTCTTTGAAGCTGAAAGCAATTTAACTACAGTAACCCATACGAAGTTTGATTACTGTAAAATCTACAGCAACCTATACACTATGATTACAATAACCCGTACATTGTGACTACCGTAACCCATGCGGAACAGCCATACTCGTTGGATTACGGTAGTTACAGTACCCTTGCTGATTACCGTAACCTAAAAATACAATTACCCTTATTACTTACCAATATTAGAATCCCGGAAGAACTCTGCTTCCGCCGGCAGTTCCACGCTATTCGGCAAAAATTCCGGTGCCCGTCCAATACCGTAACCCTGATTCCACGTAGCTCCAGCGTACTGTAACCCAATATTCAGATGTCAATAGACCGAGAACTAACCAATCCCATGAATGAGAAATTGTGATTGTAGCCGAGAGAGTCCACGGCGCCTTCGAGGGGACCTAAAAAGTGTATTTTTTAAATTATAATTTAACTAAAAAATACATTTTTAAACCTTTTAAGCCACATTTTATAATAAAACTAATGAATTTAATTTATATTTCATAAAATAAAATTTAAAAAATAAAGGTCCCAAAGGGAAAACTACCGTACCCAGGTATTCGTCGTCGGAGGCTGCGATGGCATTGACGGGGACGAGGATTGGCGCTTGGAAGGAGGAATTGAAAAGGGGTTTTGCCTGAAAAGGAAATATTTATTTAAATTGTAAATTATAATAACTTAAAAATCAATAATTTAAAAATAAAATTAAGGAAAAGTACCGTAATCGCGGTGGTTTCGGGCAGAGGGACGCCTAGACGATGGCTGAGGAAGGAGAGGATGCTTCTGGTGACCACTGAAAAAGAGGGGAGTTAGGCGGACTAAGGTTGGTAGAAGCGGCCTTAGGTTGTCAGAAGCGGTCCAAGCGGCTTGCGATTGTCATAGGCGGTCAATGGAAACAGGAGGAGATACCGCGCTGCTCTTAGCGGCCCTGAGGTTGTCAAAAGCTGCCTAAAGCAATCTAGGGGCGGCCTAATGTTGCCAGAAGCGGCCCTGGCGGCCAAAGTTTGGATTAATACGGCTACCAGGAGCGATCCAAACGGTCTAAGACTTCCAAAGCGGCCTAATGTTGCCAGAAGCGGCAACAGCGAGTCCAGGGCGGCCTAAAAACTGTCAGGTTCGGTTCAAGCCGCTTAGGGTTACCACAAGCGGCATGAGGAATAAAGGATCTTAAGGATGTCAAGGGCGGCCTAATGTTTTCATGAGTGACCCAAGCGGCCTGAGGTTGCCATGAGCGGCCATCCATCTACCTTCCACATCGGCCAGGTACTTCTCAAAGAAGACCCTCCCATTCCTCCTCATCTCCACCACATCGGCCATATCGAAGCTCCTGGTGACGAAATGAAGCTCCGGAAGGCGGGCAGCTGCCAGACGGACTGTCGCCAGCCGCCAGTCGATAAGTTCTAAAAGAAGTTGGGTTGAAAAAGAACATGACGAGGAACAAAAAAGGGGGAAAGTTGAATTTTGATTTTAAAAAAATTAAAACTTAAAGAAAGAACAAAAATAAACCTTGGAAGGGAAGAGGTTGGTGAAGGGAGAGGACGATGGGGACACAGCCGGCCTTCAGGGCTTCCCAGAAGAGGCGTTGGAAGGAGGGAGAGGGAGGGAGCACGTAGAAGAGGGAGGACTTCATTCGAGAGACTGAAAGAGAGGTTGTAGAGGCCGCTTTTTGGAAACCAAAGACCGCTTTTTACCAACCATAGGCCGCCTTCTACCAAACGAAGGCCGCTTTTTGCAAACAAAATGCCGATTTTTGGCAACCAATGGCCGCCTTTTTGGAAACTAAAGGCCGCCTTTTGCCAATTAAAAGCCGCTTTTGAAGACCAAAGACTGATTTTCGTGCTTTTTTCACTAAAAGCCGTTTTTTGGCAACCATAGGCCGCTTTACCTGCTTTTTTGGCAATTAAATGCCGCTTTTTGGCAACAAAAGGCCGCTTCACGTGCTTTTTGGCAAATCAAAGCCGCTTTTTGGCTTCCAAAAGCCGCTCTGATTTGTGGCGATTAAAAGCCGCTTTTTGGCAACTACAGGCCGATTGGCCTGCTTTTTGGTGGTTAAAAGCCGATTTTTGGCAAACCGAAGGCCGCTTGACCCGCTTTTTCCAATTAAAACCCGCTTTTGGCAACCAAAGGCCGCTTTTGGCAACCATAGGCCGCTAGACCTGCCTTTTTTCCAACTAAAAGCCGCTTTTGGCAACCAAAGGCCGCTTTATCCGCTCTTTGCAATCAAAGGCCACTTTTTGGCAACCAAAGGCCGCTTGACCTTCATTTTGGCTTTTTACCTCTCCCCTCCTTCGTTTCACAACTCCTTCTGGCTGCCTTCTGTCCACAACGGACCACCTCCACCCCGTCTCCAGAAGCCTCCGCCGACTTCAGAAGCCTCGAAATGTCCCCCTCCAGTTGTTTTCCATCGAATCCTTCCTCATTTTCCAGGAAAACCAAGAGAAGATTCTGAAATTAGAATTTAAACAAGCTAAAAATTCTAGAAATCTCACTTTTTTGGAGACTGGGAGGAGGGTAGTAAGCTCGGTCCATAAAGCAGGGTCCTTTGGGCCCAAGTCCAGGTGGAGGGACGCGCCGAAATTACTGAAAATCAATCGATAATTGATTTATTTATTTTCATCAATCAATAATTCATTTGTAATCAATCAATAATTGACTTGTGGGTAAAAAAGGCGGACCTGAGAATGGGTCCCGGGTGGAAAACGATCCCTCGGTCGATTTGGGTCACATTCGGGGAGAGGATGACGTCATTTGGGCGGAGAAAAGAGGTGTTTTGGGGAGAGAAGTGGATCTAAAATTCAAATTAAAGAATGTTGAGGGAAACCGTAGGCCGCTTGGCGGTCCGTAGGTAGCATAGGGAAAGCGTAGGCCGCCTAAGGTTGACTTGAGCGGCCTGAGGTTGAACTGCCCGGCCTTAGATGCCCTTAAGCGGCCACAGGAATAGGAAAATCTTAACGAAGTTAGGGAAGCTTCAGGCCGCTTCGGTTAACCTTAGGCCGCTTAGGGTAATCTTAGGCGGCTTCAGCCAACTGTTGCCGTTTCGGTCAACCTCAGGCCGCCCTGGTAAATCTCGAATGACGACCGCCTAGGTCAACCTCGGGCCGCTTTGGTCAGCCTAGGGTCACTTGGATTAACCTCAGGCCGCCTAGAGCAACTTTAGGCCGCTTGGAACAACCTCAGGCCGCCTGGATCAACCTTAGCCTGCTCAAGTTAACAAAAAGACTTAGGGCGATTATATGAACCGGCCGCTTGGGTCAACCTCAGGCCGCCTAAGCCAATCTCAGGCCGCTTGGATGAACCTCAGGCCACTTGGATGAATGAACCACATGCCTCTTAAAACAACCTCAGACCGCCTAGAGCATCTTTAGACCGCTTGGGCCAACCTCAGACCGCTTAGATCAATCTAAGTTAGCTCAAGGCAATCGTATGCCGCTTTTATCAACCTCAGGCCGCCTTTATCAACCAAAAGCCGCTTAGGTCAACTTTAGGCCGCTCATATACACCTCAGGCCGCCTAGACCAACCTCAGGCCGCTTAAGTCCATCCTATGCCGCTTAGATCAATCTAAGTTAGCTCAAGGCAATCGTATGCCGCTTTTATCAACCTCAGGCCGCCTTTATCAACCAAAAGCCGCTTAGGTCAACTTTAGGCCGCTCATATACACCTCAGGTCGCTTAGATCAACCTCAGGCCGCTCAACGCTTTAAAAACTAACCACAAGACAGGCCCTCTCCCTGGAATCCACCAAATTCCCCTGTTTCCGGATCTCCTCGTAGAAAAGTGAGGCCAACGGAGATGCAGAATCCGCGAGAGGTTCCAGGTAGATGGGGAGGAAGGAGGTGATTGAACAACGACTGAAATTGTAAATTTTACTTTAAAATAACTTAAAATATAAATAAAATTTAAATAAAAAATGTAATAATTAAAATATAAAAAAATTACTTAAATTATAAAATAAAAATTAGAATTTAAGGGAAAAAACTAGCCTAAAATCGAAGGAGGCCTCCGATGAAGGGATGAGAGGCGATGAATTAGACTGCGGAGCCCTGGAAATTTGAATTTTGCGGTGAAACTCAGACTGTTTGAAGCGGCCTAAGGCTGCCAAAAGCGGCCTTAGGCTATCTGAAGCGGTCCAAGCGGCCCAAAAACTCACTTTTCGCTAAAAAGCGGTGCGTGGGGCAGAAAAACGCGGACATTTCTCCGATTCCTCAATTCGTCCAGACTTCTCTGAGCCGCCTCGATTTCTTCTGCCAGTTGGGTTAGTTCTTGCTCTGAAAAACGAGGCAATATGCTAATTTTGAGGTTTTTAAGTGCCAGCCAGCTGTCACAAAAAATCGTGCCAGCTGTCAGGAAGAAAAACCAACGTTTCTCTGGGATCTCCTTATTCGCCGAATCGATGACAAAATTGACCTCCTTCATCTTCTTCGATAGATTGAGTAAATCCACTTTTAGCGACCTAATCATCCTGAAAACAAAGAAAATTTAATTTTAAAATTTTAAAATCGATTTTTCCATTTTAAAAATCAATTGTAAAAACTAAAAAATTGATTTTTTCAATTTTTAAATAATTTTAAAAATAGAAAACTGACCTATTATGCTCTCCTACCCGATCGTAATTGGCATTATTGCAACCGTCACCCGTGTAGTCATTGAAATTTCTGAAAATAATTTTTTTATTGTAATTAAAAAATGTAAAATCGATTTAAAATGTAAAATTGAGAAAAAATGTGGCAGCTAGCTGTCAGAAAAAAATGTAGAAAATGTGGCAGCTAGCTGGCACAAAAAAGCCCGTTTTTAGCCAATTTTGGGGTTTAAAAATACGTTTTTTATTATTTAAAATCCTTAAAAATGAATAGATCAATAAATAAATAAAATAAAATTTACATATAAGTCACTTGTCCTGAAGAGGAGCCCGAAGTGCTGCAGAAAACGGCAGAATTCGCCCCGAAGCCGACCAAAAGGAAGGAGTAAATGGTCAAAGAGAAGAAAATGAGGAGAATTACTTCTATCCAACTAAATCTAAAATTTTAAAATAAATAAAAAAATATTTTTAAAATTTAAAATGCCGAAAAGTAGCAAAAACCCACCTCCGATTGGAGAAAATCCGCAAAATCCGACGTTCCAGGGTACTAGCGAAGCCGACATTGTCCATACGGAGTTAGTATTGGTCCCGGATTACATAAACGTGAGAAATACTGAAAAAAATTTTAAATTAAGAAACTGACGAAAAATAGCTTAAAACAAAGGAAAATGGCAAAATTAACTTTAAAAAAAGCAAAAAAAATGATTTTTCGCAGTGAAATTAGTGAAACCCATTTTTTGTAAATTTATTAACATATTTTACAAAAAAAAACTATGAAAATTATAGAAAAATAGACAAAATTTAAAGATTTTATAAATTGCTTTTTAAATGGAGGTGAGTAAATGCGCTCCACTGCCAAAGCTAATCGGGCGACAAAGGTTCCGCGGGTGATTTTTGGGAACCCGCATTATTATTTTTGGACGGTTTTAAATAATAAACATGTAATAAAAAATAGTTTTTAAATTGTAAAATTAATAAAAGAACGTAAGAAAGGCTTTATTCAAGTACAGGATATTGTGGAAGAGTAAGAAGAGAGAAGAAAAGTACAAATTTCGAAAGTTTTCTGTTAATTACAATTACAGAAAAGAAAAAAGAGAGGGAGAAAGAGAGAGAGAGAGAGAGAGAGAGAGAGAGAGAGAGAGAGAGAGAGGAAGACAATTTGAAGTATAGAGACGCAGAGGATACAGTCAGAAGGTTAGAGACGCATAGGATAGAGTCAGACGGTTAGAGACGCAGAGGATAGAGTCAGACGGTTAGAGACGCAGAGGATAGAGTCAGACGGTTAGAGACGTAGAGGGTAGAATCAGACGGTTAGAGACGCAGAGAGTTTATTCAGACGGTTAGAGACGCAGACGATAATGTTTGACGGTTAGAGACGCAGATGATAAAGGAGGAGGGTTAGAGACGCAGAGGATAGAGTCATGAGGTTCGAGACGCAGAGGAGAGAGTTTGACTGTTAGAGAGACAGAGGATAGAATAAGACGGTTAGAGATGCAGCGGACAGAGTCAGACGGTTAGAGACGCAGAGGATCTAACCATCTTCCTATCTTTGTCTCTCTAACCATCTCATTCTCCCTGCGTCTCTAACAATGTTCCTGTCTCTGCGTATCTAACCATCTCTCTCTCTCTTTCTCTCTCTCTTTCTCTCTCTCTCTTTCTCTCCCTCATTTTCTCTACCCTCTCCACTCTCTCTCCTTCACGTCCTCACGTCTCGTCACGCCTTCCCCTATATAAGCCTCTCCCTCGGCCCCTTCCTCATTTCCCCTCTACTCGTCATGGAAGGAGGTGCTCCCCCCGTGCCCGAGGCCTCCCCTGCCCCCTCTGCTCCCGAAGCCTGTCCTCCCTCCGCCGGCTTCCTCTGCCCCCTCCAGGGCACCAAACAGGCCAACGTGGGTCCTTCTGAATCCCTCCCTATAATTGTCTTCAGAGCGATTTCCTCGCCTGGCTCTACCAGCCGCACGCGGCCCTCTTCGACAACTTCCTCATCCAGGCGGAGATCAACGGCGTGCGTCGCGAGTCCCTCTTCTACGGGCTCTTCGCCCTCCTGGCCCTCTGTCTGGCCTTCTGTGGCAGTGCCCCTCTCCTGGCCGCCCTGGTCACCGTCCCCTACCCCGCCTTCTCCTCAGCCTCTGCCGTCAAGGACGTCAGCCAGGCGCCCCGTTGGATGGTCTACTGGACCATCTTCGGCCTCCTCTCCGTCCTGGATCTCTTCTTGGCTGAAGTGCCCCTCTACTTTCTTCTGAAGACGCTGGTCCTGGTCTTCCTCTACCTGCCACAGACGCAGGGAGCCATCTTCGTCCATTCGAAGGTCATCGAGCCAGTCTACCACTTCATCGACGCCAATCTCATCAAGAAATTCGCGTAGATCAAATAAAAGTACATCCCTGGGTCTCTCTCTCTCTCTCTCTCTCTCTCTCTCTCTCTCTCCCCTTCCCCTTTTCCCACTGTCACCCGACCCCTCCCCCGTTCCTTTCGTCTAGAATTACTCTCCAATTCTGTTATCAAACACCCTGAAATTCGACTCCTTCGCCCTTTAGATGACTGCTGAAGAAGGCATTGGGTATTCCCTGGATTAGTTGTTTACGAGACCCCACACCGCGGGGCGAACGATCTTTCGCCTATTCTAATTAGGTGCCGTCGGGGCGAGAAGAGTGATGGCGACGACCGCTCATTGGCCAAATTCGCCACCCGACCTCAGTTTTTGCCAAAGGCGCTGCAATCGAGCCTTTTTAAGCGGTGGGCGTTGTGGTCTCTGGGAATCAATTGGGGTCAGTCCTTTAAACACAATCCCCTCTATAATCCATTTGAATATACCTTGGTCACTGTGATCTTTGTCAATTTTTGATCTACTTTTGTCTTTCTTTCCTACCCCGAGATACACACATACTCACAAACACATTTTCACACTCTAACACACTCCCAAACACAGTCTCTCTCTAACACATAAATACACACTCTCACACATACCCACACTCACACTTTCACTATCTCTCTCTTACACACACCTTTCTCTCTCACATACTTTCCCTTTCACACACAGTATCGCACACTTTCTCACATACACATTCATACACCCACACAATCACGCGCACACACTTACACACACGCATAAATTCTCACATTCACACTCACACTCACACATTGACAGAGAGACACACTCAAATACAAACACGCACACATGCACACAAACACTGACCCACATACATTATCTCACTCACTCACTCACTCACTCACAAACACACTTCTCACGATCAGCTTTAATCTTATATCCCCTAGCCACATATCAAAGTGGAATCCAAAATAGGCCTCTTTGAAGAAGCAGCTGTCCCGACTGTCAGAACCAGCCGGCTGGCAACATCTGCCGCTGATAAAAATAGGCACCAGAAGGCGGATTTAGATATGCGCATGGCCGGCTGGAATTGATTATCCCCGTCTGACCGCCCAGGTCTTCCTCCGCCACCTCATTTGCCCAGGATGGCTTCCGCCCCCATTCACCCCTTGCCTTTGACTTCCGAAGTAAGGAACTGCAGCTATGTGCGAGAGAAGCAGAATTGGTCCCGGAACGAAGGCGCTTATCGCGTGTGCCTGCAAGCCGCTAATCACCAGCTGATCCCGATGGACGGCGCCTTTTTCGAGCGGAAATCGAGGCAGATTGTGCCTTTTTGAGGGGCGACGCCGGAAATCAGAAGAGAAGAGGAACGGCGGTTTTTGATCGAGAAAAGGGCAAGCCGGACAGCAATCTGCTCCTTTTATGCATTTCTGGGAACATTTGACATTCTTGGAAGTAAATCTGCTCCATTGATATATTTAATTTCAAATCTGCTCCATTGCTAATTTTACCTATCTATTTTAAATTACATCGCCAACTGAACTAAGACAGGTAAATCTGCTCTAATGCCAATTTTTGTCATCATTTGACATTTGTGAGCTGCAATTGCGCCCCATTGCCAATTTCCTGCGTGCAAGTTGCAATTTATTGACCTTCTGATGAACACTTTCGTCAAATTTTTGCACTTTCTACCTGACGAACGAAAATGGGGCCTTGGACCACCTAGGTACCATTAGATGTGGATTTGGACCACCCAGTTAATCTGAGCTGTGGTTTTGGACCACCAAGTTACGGGTAGCTGTGGCCTGCTGTGGCCTTAGGCACACAGGCTCTGGCCTTAGGCAAATAGGATGTGGCCCACCGTGGTCTTGGAACCACAAAGATGGGCTTGATCATGGCGACTGAACCACCGGGATTTGATTAGCTGTGGCCTCGGACCACCTGGTGCGATTATCTCTGGACCACCCAGTTGAACTGGAATGTGGTCTTTTGCCACCACGTTAAGGGTGACTGTGGCCAGAAGCTGTGACATGCCGTGGCTTTAGGTAAACAGGCTGTGGTCAACTGTGGTCTTGGACCACCAAGATGTTGTTTGGCCTTTGCCATTGGACGACTAGGCCTTTCTCAGATTTGGTCTTGGACCACCTAGGTGCGATTAGCCAAGAATCTGGACCACCCATTTAGACTAAACTGTGGTCTTGGACCACCAAGTTGCGGGTGACTGTGGCCTTCAATCATTAAAATGTGGTCAGTTGTGGCCTTTGACCTTTGTACCACCAAGGTTTATTTGGCCATGTCCTTTGAACCACCAGGCTTTCGTTAGATGTGGCATTGGTCCACCCAGGTGCTAAGAGCTGTGGATCTGTGGACCACCCAGTTAAACTGACATTTAGCTGTGGCCTTATCCATTCCGGCTGGGGCTTGCTGTGGCCTAAAGGCAAGTCATTGATAAATGTGTATTTGGATCACCCAGTTATCATAAGTTGTGGTCTTAGACCACCCAGTATTATCATAGGTGTGGCCTAGGACCACCCAGTATTATCATAAGTGTGGAATAGGATCGCCAAGATTTATCTAATTATGGTCGTGGACCACCCAGCTGTGGCTAGCTGTGGTCCCGCTGTGGTTTTCATTAAAGAAAAGTGAATAGTTAACTTTGCTGTGACATTTTCCCAGTGTTGGAGTCTATCTTTGTGACTTGCTGTGGCCTCTTATCAAACAGCTGTGGTCCTTAACCAAGAAGTTGTCCTGAGCTGTGGCCATAGTGATTATCTGTGGGCCACAGCCTGTGGCTTTAAAAAGTGTAACTGTGGTCTTTAGTTAGAATGATCTGTTTTGCTGTGGTGTTTCTATCATCAGCTGTGGCCTCTTTTAACGGAACCGGGCTAGCTGTGGCTGCCGCTGTGGTTACTATGGCCTTTACTGAGGTTGCCGCGGCCTCTTCTCTTGTTGCTGTGGCCGATGCTCCGGGTGCTGTGGCCATTGTGGTCCTATGCAGATCCAGGGTCAAATCTCTCTCTCCTCTCTCTCTCTCTTTCTCTCTCTTCTCTCTCTCTCTCTCTCTTTCTCTCTCTTCTCTCTCTCTCTCTCTCTCTCTCTCTCTCTCTCTTCCTCCGCTGGTCAGTCCGCCCCAGTCCTCCCTCTCTAACCCCCATTTTGCGCGTCCACCGCCGGCGCCACAACGCAATTAGCGCTGTCCTCTCTCTTTGCCGCCTGTGTACGTTGTGTGTGTCCAAACAGGTGCAGTCGATAGGCCTATCCACACCTCTCACCCCGGCTGGCACAATACCCCCTCCTTTATTGCCAGCCGCAACCAGGGGGCACGGGAACGACCGTAAATAACAGTGTTTCCCTCACCTTGGCAATCCAATTCCGAGCTAAAATCGATTCCAATTTAGCGGGGGAAAGCCTTCAGAATGGGAAACTCTTTCCCCTTCCGTTTTACCACATTACCTCCAGCTGGCACTTGAGGATCCTCAGGGCCAGATGGCGCTCCGTAACGGAGACCGCTGGATGGGCGGCAATTTGTCGCCCGGAGACCGCCCGTTTGGTCAATTTCCGATTTAGAGACTGACAGGTCAATAATTCTGCCCCCTGTGTTAACCAGCAGCCACTTTGCCTTAAGGTGGCGCGCACTGTTTCTGCCAGGCGCCCGGTTAGCTCAGTCGGTAGAGCACCAGACTCTTAATCTGGCTGTCGCGGGTTCGAGCCCCGCATCGGGCTTGCTCTTTTGCTTGATCTGTTTTTCATCATTCATGTCCTTTCCATTAATTTGCGCCGCGACTTTTCGATAAATCATTTTCGCTGTTTACGTGCAGACCGCTGTGATTAGCATCACGTCAATCGGATTTCCGCCGATTTCCGGTTAATTTACTCATGTTCGGCGGCTAAAAGCCCCGCTTCTCTAAGCAAATAACGGACAATTAGTAGGGCAGGCGATATTCTTTTGTTTTCCTCTGACTGGTCGCCAAATTTGATGACCGCCATCTGTTCCCGCCGGGCCCGGTTCAATGAGCCATGACACCGGGCCCTCGGGGAGACATCGGACGGATGTCGCGCGTTTTGGAGAGCGCCGTTCCGATTTCCAGCCCCTGGAAATGAAAACAAATCGAAAATGTGCCCCGGAATTATACTACAGCAGCGAAAGCTCTCATGAAACACCACGCAGGTGGTTAACCGCGGCAGCCGAATAGATGTAGCGAGTGCATGACCCCACGCAACGTGGCCCTGTGGCCTAATGGATAAGGCGTCGGTCTCCTAAACCGAAGATTGCAGGTTCGAGTCCTGCCTGGGTCAAAATTTTTGCTTTTTGTATTTTGAGTTGAATGACATGTGTCCTTTATGAGAAATCAGAATTGAGAATGAGAATTGTGATTAACTTGTTTTTTTCTTGATTCGAATTAGATGAGGGCAAAAGGAGTTCTGAGCTCTTTTTACGAAATCATTTAAAACTACATGAGATATAAGGATACGGTAGTGACGTTTAGTTTAGTCCTTGAAGAGAGAGAGAGAGAAATAGAAAGAGACGGAGAGTGAGTGAATGAATGAGTGAGCGAGTGAGTGAATGAGTGAGTGAGTCTGTGTGAACGTGATATCGTGTTTCCACCTTGAAACATCGATCTCGTCCGATTCCCGATCGTCCTCGAGTGTCTCTAAGTCGGCTCCGCGGCCTCATTTCGGAGGCAGCCCTCGCCAATGAGCGTTGTCGCCTTTTCAATTTCTTCTCCCTCCACTTTTCATATTCGATTCAGCCTCCGCAGCTGTTTCTTTGCCCTTTTCAGCCTTTGGACTGCATTTTGCATAGGTGAGTGGGTGCCCCCCTGCATCATCATTCCCCCAGGTGTGTTCCTTCCCGTTCTCAGAAGATCAAGATCAGACTTTCAGAAGCTAAGTAACTTTCTCTCTTTCTTTCTTTCTTTCTTTCTTTCTTTCTTTCTTTCTTTTTCTGTCTGCCTCTCTCTATGGCTCTCTCTCTCACTCGAAATCTCGGATAGTCACTTGGCGGCTGAAAAAGAACCAGTCCCAAATTGCCTCTAAGAAGACTCATTTATCCTCTTCCTCGCTCCAGTTATGCCTGAAACTTGACAACACAAAGCGCGCAACGTCGGAATTGAGATGGATTTCTCTCTCTTTCTCTCTCTCTCTCTCTCTCTCTCTCTCTCTCTCTCTCTCTCTATCCATTCTTCATTTCCGCCGTCCTATTGACGTTTGTTTTAAAAATTCATGGCATAGTTTGTTTGTTATTATGACCCGGAGCAGATTTCCATACCTCTCTCTCCGCACGAAAACGTCGATTTCCCTTCTCAAATGTTGCTTTTTGACGTTTTAGATAAGAAGGAGGGGTAGAGAAAGAGAGAGAGAGAGAAAGAGAGAGAGAGAGAATAAGATAGATCTGCCTATGCTCTGCTTTTCTAACCGTCTGACTCTACCCTCTGCGTCTGCGTCTCTAACTGCATGACTTCACCCTCTCTGTGTATCTGACGGTCTGACTGTTCTCTGCGCCTCTCGCAGTCTAATTGTCTGGATCATCTCTCTCTCTCTCTTTCTCTCTCTCTCTCTCTTAGAAAGACTCTCTCTCTCTCTAAGATAATTTTCTGCTCCGGTAGCTTGTAAAACCCTGATCCCAAAATCGATGGGGGCGGCCCGCGGGGCGGCGCCCTGGCAACCGCCGTCGGCAGGTTTCCCTTCGTCCTGTTAGGTCTCTCCTCCCTATACAGCCTAAAGGCCCTTTAGGCCCTGCAAGGCCCAATTCATAGCCATAATCCTCTATTTTGCGGGAAATCGAGGTCGCCGGGCGGTAATGAGTCAGGGAGGGGCGGGGCGCGGGCTCCCCCCTAAACAGT
>JAJQXH010000030.1:1297500-1382500 GCA_022343465.1 Oscheius sp. G VE-2021 | reverse complement strand
TTGCAGTCCAAATCATATAAAAGGGGTATGTTTCGGAATCGTGGAAACTATGTCTACTTAATGAAACTATAATAACGATACTTTGAAAAATCAATTTTACGAGGTATTTTCCCTTTAAAGGCCTATTTAGGACCCAGAACTGGTAGTGGAGGAAGACAACGGAGGTTTTCGAACAGCTTCGAAGATAAGGACAATGTAGTGCGATTGGAGCAGGAACACGCCGTTCCTGATTCCAGGAGAGGAAGGGACGCGTTTCAGAGGCTCTCTGCCAATACGAAGAGGTTCAATTACCTACACAAGGTTGGTCACTCCTTCACGTGCTCACTGACTAACTCACTCACGTGCTTTCAGATGGACGACCCCACCCTCCTCGCCTATCAGGAGAACCTCCGAGGTCAGCTGGACCGCCTGGAGCGATTCCGCGAGCTCTCCTTCGGAGTCCATTCGGTGGCCCGTCAGCCGCCTCCCAACCAAGTCAGCTGGTTCTTCCGTCGAAGGTAGGTCTTCTGAGCCTCGCTGCGCCCTTCAAGCGGCGCTTCTAGGTCTCTTCCGAGCCTCACGGCCTCCGCCCCCGCTAGCACTCTCCAAGAGCCGCTGAGGTACTAACTGGCTTCTCTTCTTTTTCTTTCTTGGCTAGCCATAACCGTAGTGATGCACTGTCGCCGCGCCAGTGTCGTGACGCCCTCATTTCCCCCACTCTCAGTTACTTCTACTCCTTTTGCTGTCTCTTTGCGCCTGAGAATGATGGTGTTTGAGCTTTTTTTGCGGATTAGAAGAAGAGAGATAGCATGTCTTCTTTAGGAGCATCAACAATCTGAGGGCGAGGAAGTTTTCCAGTGGAGCTAGGGCTGAATCGTCGAGGACCAGCTGTCCGCCTCCGAAGAGAAGAGGTGAATCTCTCTCTCTCTCTCCTCTGCATCTCTATCTCTCTCTCTCTCTCTCTCTCTCTCTCTATTCATACCACCGGGCTCTTTAACGGTCTAACTCTATCCTCTCCGTCTCTAACTGTCTGACTTTATCCTCTGAGTCTCTAACCTTCTACCCTGCCATTCTGTCTCTCTAACCCTCTATCTCTGCTTCTCTGCGTCTTTAACCGTTTCTCTCTCTCTCTTCTCTCTCTCTATTCATGCCACCGGGCTCTTTAACCGTCTGACTCTGCTCTTTGCGTCTCTAACCGTCTGACTCTGCCCTATGAGTCTCTAACCTTCTGACGATATCCTTTGCGTCTCTAACTGTTTGAATCTATCCTCTGGGTCTCTAACTGTCTGACTCTGTCCTCTGCGTGTCTAGCTTTCTGACTCTAACCTTTACTTCTCAAACCGTGTAAATCTATCCTCTGCGTCTCTAACCGTCTGCCTTTATCCTCTGCGTGTCTAACCTTCTACTCTGCCATTCTGTCTCTCTAACCCTCTATCTCTGCTTCTCTGCGTCTCTAACCGTTGCTCTCTCTCTCTTCTCTCTCTCTCTCTCTCTCTCTCTCTCTCTCTCTCTCTCTAACGCTCTTCTTCCAGACTCCAACTCCCGTCTCCCTCCAATCGCCGCCCGCGCCAAGTCAAAATCAGCCGCCGCTTACTCTAAACCCCCTCCACCCCGCCTCCCTCCAGCCAATGGCCGTGGCCGCTCCGTCATCAAAAAGGAGACCACAACCACAATCAAAACCACAACCATTCTCCCAGCTGTGGCCGCCGGAGGAGTGGCTGCCGCAGCAGCCGCAGTGGCCGCCGTGGCCACCCGCGATGCCAACTCCCCTGAACTACCACCGGTGGATCCAGTCCCAGCAGAACGGATTCCCACCCCCATGGAAGAACCAGAAGAACCTAAGGCCGCCTCTCCCCTGCCTTCACCTGCCCCATCTCCTGAAAGAGAGGCCTCTCCAGTTCAATCCGAGGCAGAGAACCACGTCGCCCCATCACCTCCGCTGTCCCACCGAAGCGAAGAAGAAGCCGAGCCGGTCCGTGCCAAGAGGAGTGTTTCTGAAGACGAATCCGAGCCGGAGTATGCAGAATCCGACAAAGAGGAGCCGAATGAAGTCGAGGAGGAGATGGTCCATCAGACGCATGTCTTCGCCCAGGCTGAGGTACCTCAAGGCGAGGATGAAGAAGAAGCTGAGGAGCACCAGGAGGTACCCAGGTCTCCAGAAGCTTTTGAAGTGCCAGCCGACGTGGTGCAGCATCACGCTAGCCCTCCTAGGTCCCCTGACGTTGAGGCACATGAACCCAGTCCGCCGAGGTCCCCCGACGCTGAGGTCCACCACGTCAGCCCGCCGAGGTCCCCTGAAGCCTTCGAGATCCCAGCTGAGGCTGAGGACCACCAGGAGAGCCCGCCTAGGTCTCCAGATTCCCTGGAAGGACACCACGAGGCCCCGAAGTCACCAGAAGCCTTCGAAGTCCCAGCAGATGAGCTCCATGAGCCACCTAGGTCTCCTGAAGCCGATGAGGTCCATCAAGAAGCCCCAAGGAGTCCAGAAGCCTTCGAAGTCCCAGCCGAAGAAGCACACCAAGAAGAGGCTCCAAGGTCTCCAAAAGCTCCAGAAGACCACCACGAAGCTCCCAGGTCTCCAGAAGCATTTGAAGTCCAAGCTGATGAAGAGCCAGAAGTGATGGTCCAGCACCAGGGTCTTCAGGAGGCAGAGCCTGAGATCCATCACGAAGAGATTGAAGCTGTCCATGAAGTGCCGAAGTCTCCAGAAGCTTTCGAAGTTTCAACTGAGGAATTGGTCCACCATACTTCAGAAGAGGAAGAAGCCCCGAAGTCACCAGAAGCCTTCGAAGTACCAGCTGATGAGCATCATGAACCACCTAGGTCTCCAGAAGCCGATGAAGACCATCACGAAGCTCCCAAGTCTCCAGAAGCCTTCGAGGTACCGGCTGATGAGGTCCAATCTCGGGAGCACTCCACCATCCCCCAGATCTCGATTGACCACCACGATGATTTGGAAGAGGAGAAACCAAAGTCTCCAGAAGCCTTTGAAGTGCCTTCTGAAGAACATCACCAAGAAGAAGACAACGCTCCTAGGTCACCAGAAGCCTTCGAGGTTCCGGCTGATGAAGTCCACCACGAGGCTTCTGAAGAAGTGGTCCATCATGCTGAGGAAGCTTCAGAAGAACATCACGAGGCTCCCAAGTCTCCAGAAGCCTTCGAAGTCTCTGCCGATGAGCTTGTTCATCACGACGAGCCTTCTGAAGATCACCATGAGGATCTGAAGACTCCTGAACCTGAACATGCCGCTGATGTTTGGGAAAATCGATCTGATGGAGTTCAGGAGGAAGAGGATGAGATTCATAGTGAGGCTCCTAAGTCTCCAGAAGCCTTTGAAGTACCAGCTGACCATCAAGACCATGAGGCTCCCAAGTCCCCTGAGCCTTCTGAAGACCACCATCATGAAGAGGAGCCTCCTAGGTCGCCAGAAGCCTTCGAGGTAGCGGCCGATGAGCTTGTCCATCACGAAGCTCCCAAGTCCCCTGAAGCTTTTGAAGACCACCAGGAGGCTCATGAGGCTCCAAAGTCTCCAGAAGCCTTCGAGGTGTCTACTGAGGAGTTGGTTCATCACGAGGCTCCAAAGAGTCCTGAGCCTTCTGAAGACCACTACCACGAAGACCACCAGGAGGCTGATAAGGCTCCCAAGTCACCAGAAGCCTTCGAGGTCTCTACTGAAGAGTTGGTGCATCATGAAGCCCCGAAGTCTCCAGAAGGCTCTGAGCACCACCAGGGTGGCTACCACCCAGCTCTAGATGACGTCGAGGCTCCTGAAGACCACCATGACCATCCCAAGTCTCCAGAAGCCTTCGAAGTACCGGCTGATGAGCTGATACATCACGAGGACCACCAGGAGGATGATCATCTGAATGGATTCCACCAGGTCAGGCCATCTGTGGAGATCGAACCGGTGGAGATTGCGGAGCAGCTGACTCCTGAAGATGAACTTCATCATCATGTCACGATTACGACCACGGGAGCCACGCCTAGACCACCCAGTGATGATGAGGATGAGAGGATGAGCACGGATTCTGTGGTGATTCATCATGTTAAAGGTAGGTGAGAGGGAGGGAGGGAAGGAGAGGGAGAGAGAGAGACCGAGTCAGAGTGGTAGAGACGCAGAGAAGTAGAGTCACAAGGTTAGAGACGCAGAAAAGCAGAGAAAGAAGGTTAGAGACAAGCAGAGGAAGATGGTTAGAGACGCAGAAAAGCAGAGTCAGACGGTTAGAGACGCAGAAAAGTAGAGACAGAGGGTTAGAGACGCAGAGAGAGAGAGAGAGAGAGAGAGAGAGAGAGAGAGAGAGAGAGAGACGGAGAGAGAGACCGAACCTGCCGTTTGCCGCACAGTTTTCCTACCGTAACCCCTCTTTTCCAGACGAGAACCCAATGATGCAGTCCGTCTACGATGTGTCTCCCACTGACTATGAGCACCAGTACCAGTTGGAAGATGAGGAGGCTGATGACGAACAGGAGGATGAGGAGAAGGAGGAGGGAGAGAAGTGGCAGCACCGGTCAGAGGAGGTAGTTGGAGGTTGAAAAACAGTCTTAGATGACTTTTAGATGTCGAACAATAATAATAACAATCACGAGGTTACCACTACGACGCATACTGTGGAGCACACGGAGACTAGTACTACAAAGTGGGTAGAGAGAGAGAGAGAGAGAGAGAGAGAGAGAGAGAGAGAGAGAGACAGAGAGACAGAGAGAACTAAGCTCTTTCAGGTCGTCGCACAACGGGAACGTGGGACAGCAGGGATCTGTGATGGTTGAGGACGACGAACACCACAACGTCTCCTCGCTGTGAGAGAAGAGCGGGCGAAGAAGATATGATCTGCATTCTTAGAGTATTTTATACGAGACACGCGGTCCCTACTTGCTTTAGCTCAATAAAGTATTTTCCTTAGAGAGAGAGAGAGAGAGAGAGAGAGAGAGAGAGAGAGACCTTCACTTAAGGAAAAAGAGAGAGAGAGAGAGCCCTTCACTTAAGGAAAAGGGCCTTAATAAGAAATTCTCACCCTTGACTTCCAGGGTGAAATGAAATGCAAAACAGTTTCAAAATTAAATTTAAAAAACAAAAATCGTTCTAAGGCCTTAAAAGCACGGTGTTTAGGGGCTGACAATTGCATCATTTTAGGGCCGTTAAGGTCTTCTGATGGCAATGCTGATTAAGGCCTTAAAGTTTTAAGGTCTTCAAGTCACATCTATCAATCTAGGACCTTAACAATTGTTGTGTCGATTGTGTATCTAGGGCGTTAAGGTTACAACATTTTAACCTTAAGGCTATCTATGACAAAGGAAATACCTATACTTATTTAGTGTCTTAAAGACTAAGGCCTTAAAGATGCGGTGCTTTAGGGGCTGAAGATTACATCTTTTGGGCCCTTAACGACACAGCGGCCTAATAGGGTCTAAAGGAGACATCTAGCAATCTAGGGCCTTAACTAAGGTAGTATCGATTTGTATCTAGGGCGTTAAGGTTATAGCAGTCTCTTTATAACCTTAAGGCAAAGGAAGCTGTTATAAAGAAAACCCAGGGATGGAAAGAAAGAGAGAGATACCCAGGGATGTACTTTTATTTGATCTACGCGAATTTCTTGATGAGATTGGCGTCGATGAAGTGGTAGACTGGCTCGATGACCTTCGAATGGACGAAGATGGCTCCCTGCGTCTGTGGCAGGTAGAGGAAGACCAGGACCAGCGTCTTCAGAAGAAAGTAGAGGGGCACTTCAGCCAAGAAGAGATCCAGGACGGAGAGGAGGCCGAAGATGGTCCAGTAGACCATCCAACGGGGCGCCTGGCTGACGTCCTTGACGGCAGAGGCTGAGGAGAAGGCGGGGTAGGGGACGGTGACCAGGGCGGCCAGGAGAGGGGCACTGCCACAGAAGGCCAGACAGAGGGCCAGGAGGGCGAAGAGCCCGTAGAAGAGGGACTCGCGACGCACGCCGTTGATCTCCGCCTGGATGAGGAAGTTGTCGAAGAGGGCCGCGTGCGGCTGGTAGAGCCAGGCGAGGAAATCGCTCTGAAGACAATTATAGGGAGGGATTCAGAAGGACCCACGTTGGCCTGTTTGGTGCCCTGGAGGGGGCAGAGGAAGCCGGCGGAGGGAGGACAGGCTTCGGGAGCAGAGGGGGCAGGGGAGGCCTCGGGCACGGGGGGAGCACCTCCTTCCATGACGAGTAGAGGGGAAATGAGGAAGGGGCCGAGGGAGAGGCTTATATAGGGGAAGGCGTGACGAGACGTGAGGACGTGAGTACATGAAGGAGAGAGTGGAGAGGGTAGAGAAAAGGAGAGATAGACAGAGAGAGAGAAATGCAAAGAGAGACATACACAGAGAAAGAGACAAAGAGAAAGACGGAGAGAGACTCTCTCCTCTGCGTCTCTAATCGTATAATTCCATCCTCTGTGTCTCTAACCGTATTTTTTTCGCAATCTGGGTAGCCTCAGACTGGTTTTTTTTTGCATTCTGGGCAGCCTCAGGCCGCATTGTGGCAATTTGGGGCAGCCTAAGGCCGCGTTTGTGAAATCTGGGCAGCCTCAGGCCGCTTTTTTCGCAATCTGGGTAATTTGGCCGTTACCCGAACTGTTTATCGATGTTTTGGTGGCAAAATCTATCTTATTTGCGGTAAACGGTCCCTGACGGTTGAAAGCGGCCTTTTGTTGCCTGGATCGGCATGTGGTTTCTAGAATTCAAGGGCACAGACCTGCTAGAAAAAGCAGAAAAAACGGACTTATACCAGAAACTGAAACATAAGTCCGATTACTGATATTGCCAAAAGCGGCCTGGGAGTACCAGGAGCGTTCTGCGGATGCCAGAATTGGTTGGAAGCGGCCTTACGTTGTCGGATTCTGACAAGAGCGGTCTGACGCCTCGTCCTAACGAGAGCGGCCTAAGGTTAACAGAGTTTCAAAAACCTAAAGCGGTCTGAGGTTGGCAGGTTCCAGTAGGAGCGATCCGTCAAAGGAAGCCAGATTCTTAAAAGAGCGGCCTGAGGTTGTCTAAATGCAGAAAGAATGTATCAGGTCTCCCTCTCTCCTCTCCCTTCCTTTCTGTCTCTCTACAAAAATATATCTCTTCAACATTTATTGGACACTTTGAAAGCTGCGAACATAAATATTGCCTCCTATTGTTAAGAAGGTGTCGCTACTGGGCACTAATCCCGTCCCCAATTATAGGTTTCAGGTGTGTGGTAGTGCCCTGTCTGCACGCTGGCCTCGCCCTTCCCCCTAACAGGGGTGCCACGCGGATTTGGGGATTATGGCCTACACCAATGGTTCAGATAACTTTGTCCCCATACCAGTGTCAGACAACGTAGTGCTTTTCTAGTTCAGACCCCTTGAGGATTTCCACACAGACATAATACTCTTGCGATCGACATTCATATTCCGTACACAATTAACAACCATTCGACTTGATACAAATATCATAACCAAAAGGGGGTTAAAACATACGGTACACTTGTGGTAGAAGGGGGAGAGGAGGAGAAGCGGGCGTCGTAGATCTTGGGCTCCATGTAGTGGTACAGCTGCTGTAGAACACGTAGTGGAGCCATCGACGACGCATCTTCTTCTTCTTATCCTTGCGACAGCCAACCGACCCAATCGACCCAATCGTCATCAGGTTTCCTGGAAAGAATCGTCTATTATCACATACGAACCCATTGCATCACGGAACCAGACTTCATCAGCGATAACCCATTACGAACTGAGATAGGAGATCTCAGAGAAGTATTTCACCTACGGTTAGTACACATTTAACAGGGGAAACGGACCCTATTCGAGCTCACAGCGACCTCAACCAAATAACCCAGGGAATTACGAACTAGTTGAGTAATTCACATATCAGAATCTAACGAACACCAATTAAACTAGAATCAAGGGAAAATACCTGATTATTCCATGCGAACAGACGGAACAGACGACGACCGTGCGTGACCAGAACAGACGTCAGAACCCAGCGAGCCCTACCCTTTTCAGGCCAGCGTCCGCGATCTTCCCGCCCGAATACCGTACCCTTAGCCGTGGAGCGCGCCCTATTGGCCGTGGTCCACCTTAGAGTTGCTGGCTTCGGAATGATCGTCAGGGCGATCTAGCATCGATGAAGATAGACTTATATACGCATATTTAAGGCAATCTCAGCGACAGAAGGCAAAAATACGATTGCCCATCCAGACAGTCTTGTCTTCGTCGTTTCGTCTCTTCATTGCGACAATTTTGTGTACCTTGTTTGACTAAATGAATGTATAACTGTTGATCAAATTGGACATCGGATACCTTGGGTTTGTGGCGGCGCGTCGATTTAAGGATCCTTTAGAATTTCAGGCTTTAATAGAGCCCTTCTTTATTTCATTTATTTCATCGAAGCATTGAAATTAAATGAGAAGAAGTTATGTCTCCTGAAATTTTTTTAAACTTAAAAGTGGTATTTTAATTTTAATTATTGTAAAAAACAATGAGACAACGGAAATGGAAAGCATGGGAGGAGGTAGTAGTCGCAAGGTGATAGCGGCAGTGGGATGGATTGCCGTGGCAACGGAATGCAAGCCCTAATTAGAGAAGATGAATATTGAGAAGACAAGTGAGAGGAAGAATGAGAGGGAGAAGAGCAGAAAGAAGAAAAAGCGGCAAGCGGCCTGAGGTCTCCAGAAAAAGCGGCCTGAGTTCGCCAGAAAAACGCCATACCGATGGCGGCCAGACTAAGCTTGGTTTATGGAGGAGTGTCCTTATCTTTTCAGGGTATAACTCCAGCGGCCTGGGGCGGCCCGAGGTTCTAAAAGAAGCGGCCTTAGGTTGACAGAGCGGCCAATGTTTACCAGATTCTATAGAGAGCGGTCTGGTCGTGAGACTGGAAACTTCATACGTTAAATGCGCCGGGTACGGATGCTAGATTACGTTGGAAGCGGCCTAAGGTTGCCATACTGTGACTATCTCTCTCTATATTTCTCTATGTCTATGTATCTCTCTCTCTCTCTATGTGTCTCTCTCTTTTTATGTTTCTATCTCTGTCTCTCTCTGTCTCTCTGTCTCTCTTTCTCTCTCTCTCTCTCTCTCTCCGTCTTGTTTCTTTCATTTCTCCAAACCTCTTAACATAACAGTAGTACAGTTTTTATATACTACATTTATTATGAATTTTGTCTGATTCCTGGCATCCCCTTTCCAATAGATTTCCACTTCCAAATGGGACATGGTCGAGGTGAATACAAAAAAATCCGACACCAAGCAGCCAAGCGATTACTTGACAAAATGTACAATATGCAGCAACTTAGAGAAACGTTATCATTGTAATCCACCTTAAAGTAATCATTATATAAATGCGAAAAACTGAAGGAAAAAAACATACTTTTCACTTTGGATTGATTTGGTAGGAAGAAATCATTGTTATTCCATTTATGTATGATAATAAATTGAGAAGAAGTTATGCCTCCTGAAAGTATGAAATTTTAATTTTTTTTTAAATTTTGACTAGTAAAAGTAGGCAATGAAAATGGAGGAGAGTATAGTTGGTAACTGATAGTGAGTGGTAGTGAGCTACATCGCCATGGCAACGGAATGCGAGATCTCTCTCTATTTCTCTCTCTCTCTCTGTCTCTCTTTCTCTTCCCTCGCTGATGTCTTCTTTTGACTACGCCTACATAGACTTGTTTGATAGTATTGGCGAAATTCCACAAGAATGAAGCAGAACGTACTCTTCTGAAAGCTCCTATGAGTACCAAAAGCGGCCTTACAGTGCCAAAGGCGGCCTGAGTAAAGTAGCTTAAGGATTAATAAGGTGCCGGCAAAAGCAGCCTAAGGAATCCGGAATTTCAAGAGGCTCAAGCGGCCTGCGGTTGTCAGATCCTCTCGATTTTTTTCCATTTTTCTATGTATATTTCTCTTTTGAATTGGAGAAGAAGAGTTCAGAAGCCACAATCTGCTGACCTCAGGCCGCGTTCTGCCTTTTTAGGTGACCTCAGGCCGCTTTTTCCGGTGACCTCAACCCACTTTCCGCAGGTCCAGAGCTTTTCGTAAGAGCCCCAGTTTCCCTTGTTATATTCTAATCTGGCAGGCAAACTTCATATGACAACCGAATATTACAATCACGTCCCACTGTACACTCAACGAGATCATATCAACAAAATGTGACGAGACGGAAGGGGTAGGGAAATGGCATTTTACTTCTTTTTCTTCTTCGGCGGCTCCTCGGGGACCTCGTCCTTCGGGTATTCCAGTTTGTAGCCGTGCATCTCACACCAGCCGAGGGGGAAGATGTCCTTCGAACTGAAATGGGGAGGTTCCTCTCTCTCTCTCTCTCTCTCTCTCTCTCTCTTTCTCTTTCTCTAACTCTCTCTCTACCCACTCAATATCAAAGTATTGATCGAACTCGTCCGCCCATCCATCGAAATGCACATGGACCAGTCTTCCCAGATGAGCCACCACCGTTCCAGGACATATCAACAGGTTCTCGCACATATCCGAAGCCTCCAACTTGGCGCCGACCTGAAATTTTCGAAATTAACATACTGCCTCCAAATTTTAAGATTTCATCTCGCTATATTCAAATTCCCACCTTAAACTCCTCCATTCTCTCCTTGGGCGGGTCGGCTTTGAAAAAGCTCTCCGGAGCGGCCTTGGCCTTGCACTGCTTCAGGTAGGGCTCCCACTCGAATTCATCGGAATCTGGAAAAGGTTTTTAATTTTATTGATTTGATTTTTTAAATTTAATTTAAAAATAAGTTTACTGATTTAAATTTAAAAATTAAGTTTAATGATTCATATTTTAAATTTAACTTAAAAACTAATTTTACTGATTTAAATTTTGAAATATAATAAAAAGTTGAAATAAAATTAATTTTTTTACAGATTTAAATTTTTAAATTAATTTTATTGATTTTAATTTAATTAAAAAAATTAATTTTACAGATTTGAATTTTTAGATTAAATCCAAAAATAAAGTTTAGTGATTCAATTTTTAAATTTAATTTAAAAAGAATAATTTTATTGATCTAAAACTTAATTTCGCTGATTTAAATTAAATAAAAATTAATTTTACTTACACTTTAAAATTTAATTTAAAAACTAATTTTACTGATTTAAAATTTTACATTTAATTTAAATAAATTTTACTAATTTTAATTTTTAAATTCAATTTAATATTTTTTTAAACCATACCATTGGGGCCGTGTAGTTCTAGGCCGTGTTTCTCTGCGTAGCCGACGGGGAAGAGGAGAGGAGAGGTGCAGTGGAGGGGAATGCAGTCGTCTTCGGCATCGGGACCGTCCATTCCCACTTTGAGGTAGCCGTCCTGAAGGAGAGAGATTAGAGAGAGAGAGAGAGAGGAAGAGAAAGAGAGAGGGTTAGAGAGAGAGAGAGAGAGAGAGAGAGAGAGAGAGAGAGGGAGAGGGAGGGAGAGAAACAAACTTGCAACACTTCCAGAACACTGGCGACGTGGAGATCGCGCACGGTGGCGCCCAGTGGATCCATAAATTCGAATTTCATTCCTCTCTCCCAAGCGGCTTCGGCGTGCTGAAAATAGATCAATAAGTCAAAAATTATTAATTAATTGGCCTACATAGATCATAAGACTTTAATTTCCATAGCATAAGGCCTAAGTTGCCCTGCGTTTACAGGTTCCTCTGCGTCTCTAACCTCCTTTCTCTGTGTCTCTAACCATCTGCCTCTGTTTCTCTGCGTCTCTAACCTTCTGCCTAATTTTCTCTGCATCTCTAACCTTCTCTCCCTTTGTTTCTCTGCGTCTCTAACCTTCTCCCTCTGTTTCTCTGCGTCTCTAACCCTGCCTCTGTTTCTCTGCGTCTCTAACCCTGCCTCTGTTTCTCTGCGTCTCTAACCTTCCCCCTCTGCTTCTCTGCGTCTCTAACATCCCTACCGTAATCCTCATTTCTTTCTACAGTAACCCACCGGTAGTTTCTTCCACTCGGCCAACTGGACCGGCCTCACATCAATCGGACTATAGGGAGGGTCCTGCTTGCTCAGAATGGCGTCAGCTATCTGTCTCGTGTGTTTCTTGTACTCCTTCTTGGCCTCCAGTCCGTAGCCATTCAGAGTGGCCCATCCCACGGGGAAGAGGAAGAAACTGCCCTGATCCACCCAGAATTCCGCCGTCGGACCGAACTGAAATAATTTGATTATTGAGAGAGAATAAGATTAAGAATTAAAAATTAATTTTACACTGTTTGTAATTTTTATATTAAATTTAAAAATAAATTGTACTTGTTTTAATTTTTAAAATTAATTTTGCTGGTTTAAATTGTTAAATTTATATATTAATTTTAAAATTTAATTTGAAATTAATTTTACACAGTTTGTAATTTTTATATTATATTTAAAAATTAATTTTATTGATTTAAATTTTAAAATTTAATTTTAAAAAAATAATTTTACTGATTTCAATTTTTAAATTAAACTTTAAAAAACTATTTATAAAAAAAACAATTTTGGATTTAAAAAAACTAATTTTATTGATTCTGTTTTATAGATTTTCAATTTAATTATAAAATTAATTAATTAAATTAAATTTTAATGCAAAAAATTGATTGATTTAAATGTGATCAATTTAATTAATTTTTTTAAATTTATTGATTTAAAATTTATAAAAAAAAAACAAATTTTGGACTTTAAAAAAACTAATTTTTCAAATTTTAATTTTTAAAATTAATTTAAAAGTTAATTTTACTAATTAAAAAAAATCACAATGAGAGAGAAAGAGATTACCTGTCTATCGTCATCCTCGTGCGTGTCGCAGTCGATTTTGAGGACCTGGACGCAGATCCTACGGCCGCAGATCACCTTGACGCGTGCCGGACGCACACGGGCCGATTGAGTGTTGTCCAAGAGTTCCAGGCGCTGACCGACCTGAAAGTGGGGGTTTTGAGCCGCCTGAGGGTGCCAGAAGCGGCCTGAGACTGATAAAAGCGGCCTTAGACTGTTAAAAGTGGCCTAAGACTGCCAGAAGCGGCCTGAGACTGCCAGAAGCGGTCCTTTTCCTAGCTTACCTGAAGGACACATCCCTTGGCTTCAAGCTTAGCGGCCTGAGGTTGACTAAAGCGGCCTTATGTTAAAAGCGGCCTGAGACTTCCAGAAGCGGCCTTAGAATGCCAGAAGCGGCCCTTTTCCTAGCTTACCTGAAGGACACATCCCTTGGCTATGGCGTCCTTGGAACGCCAGAAGGCCTTGGCGACTGTCTGGTAGAACTGGATGGTCTTCATGGACTCCGATATGTTCTCCCTGTACTCTCCGGCGCCGTTCCAGCGGCTGTGGAGGAAGGAGGGAGGCGTGGCTTGGAGTTGGTACTCCGGGTCGGAGTCCTCTTCCACTCTGAAAAGGGAAATGATTAGAATTAGACGGGAAAAGGAAGCTTTTTTTTCTATATATATATATATATATATATATATATATATATATATATATATATATATATATATATATATATATATATATATACCTTACCTCTCTCTCTCTCTCTCTCTCTCCCTCTCCCCCCTCTCTCCATCCTTCCTTACCCAATCCCTCGCACATCGGCCGATCCCACATTCACCCAGAAATCGTGTTTCTCATCGCCCGGCAGAGCTCCTATCCATCGCACCAGCGCTCGGTAACCAGCCACCTAAAATCGCCTTTCGTTCCCTTTATTCTAATTCCGACCCACCTTCAAAACGCGTGCCACCCAGAACAGCTTCTGACGGGGGTCCACATGCTTCCTGAAGTCGTTCACCTCGATTTGGAGCTGAAATTCTCCTATTTTAGAGCAAGAAAATGAGGTTAAATTACCACAATATTTGGGCTTTCTTCGAGATGTTCCACGTATTCCCTGAGGACGTGTTCTCTGAAGGCAGTCACTGGCACGGCCACCTCCGAGAGAGACTTCGTCGGAGTGTCGGGGTCCTCTTGTGGGATGGAGACGGCTGGAAACTAGAATTTTAGAAGACAAAATAGATAAAAAATTGATTATTTTGAAGTTTTAAACCGATGTTTCACCAATTATTGCACCAAAATCCGCGGAAAGCGGCCAAGGTTACCAGAATTCGAAAAAGCGGCCTGAGCCTGCCCTCTGCGTTAAAAAAGCAGCCTGAGGCTGCCATTTGCGGTAGAAAGCGGCCCGAGCCTGTCATTTCCGTTAAAAAGCGGCCTGAGGCTGCCATCTGCGATAGAAAGCGGCCTGAGCCCGTCATCTAAGTTGAAAAGCGGTCTGAGGCTGCCAACTGCGGTAAAAAGCGGCCTGAGGCTGCCACCTGGGTTAAAAAAGCGGCCTCAGCGTGTTATATGCGGAAAAAGCGGCCTGAGCCTGTCATCTGCTGTTAAAAGCGGCCTAAGCCTGTCATCTGCTTTTAAAAGCGGCCTGCGGCTGCCACTCCATTAAAAAGCGGCCTGAGGCTTCCATCTTCGTTAGAAAGCGGCCCAAACCTGTCATCTTCTTTTAAGAGCGGCCTGAGGCTGGCATCTATCTGCGCTGAAAAGCGGCCCGAGCCTGTCATATGCGTAAAAATGCGGGCTTAGGTTGCCGTCTACGGTTAAAAAAGCGGCCTGAGGCTGCCATCTCCATTAAAATACGACAATATTGACAACATCCATCTCAATTAAAATTTGCACCCAAAATGAGCATATAACACCCAAAAAAAAACTTTTAGTGTCGTTTGAAGCCCTCCCACCGCGGTTTCGAACCGTACAATCAAACACTGGAGTAGACTGACAAAACGTGAAAAAAAAGTGAAAAAAAACGAGAGAGATCAAACATATACATAAGAATACAGTGTGCTTTATTCAAATCGATTCCTAAATCATTCATATATACCCATAGGTTCATTTCAGATCAACTTTCTTCCTTTAAAACTCCGAATCTTCTGGATCTGAAGTTCAATCAGAATCGACTTCTTTCTTGATTTCAGGCTCGTTGGCTTCCGAAATTCCACATCCGGCTACCGTAACCACTACAGTAACCGACTTGGTGTCAATCAACAATGGGGGTTTGACGTCTTCAGGTTCTTCAGAAGTCTCCAGGAGGGAAGATGTAGTTGTGGAGGAAGAGGGACCTTGGGTCCAGAAGTCCTCCGTTTTAGGGACGATCAAAGAAGGGTCGAGGTTGGAGTCGGCCTCTTCCAGGCTTCTTTGTAAGGCCTCCAGGATGGTTGAGGCCTCGTCGGTTTGGAAAATGCGCCTGAAGGAATGGTGAGAGAAAGAGGGGGAGGAGAGAGAGAGAGAGAGAGAGAGAGAGAGAGAGAGAGAGAGAGAGAGAGAGAGATGACTCTTACATCCTCCTGGAAATCCGATGCGATTCTGCGTCCTTGGCTCGTCTTTGTTTCTTCTCTTCCTCTGACATTCTGTAATATTGATCTACTGTTTTAACCAGTTTTTATTCAATTTTTCAAGAACAAAACCGCTTTTTGGAAACCAAAGGCCGCTTGGATCGCTTTTTGGCAATCAAAGGCCGCTTGGATCGCTTTTTGGCAATCAAAGGCCGCTTGGATCGCTTTTTGGCAATCAAAGGGCGCTTGGACCGCTTTTTGGCAACAAAAGGCCGCTCTCTCTCTTTCTTTATCTCTCTGACTCTCTATCAAAACAGAAAGTGACATGGTTAATTTGGAAAGTCACACAAAGACTTCCAGTGATTCATCCGAATAAAATCGATTGCAAACTTCTCCACTGCTTGCCACCATCCGGTCTCTGTTGAAATTAGCATCTCACTTGCATATAGTACCCCAAAAAGTACTTTTCGTGTTTGTAATTTTGGTGTTTTTAGACCAATGCACCTCCCACAGCTGTTTCGAATCGAATGTGTCAACCATTGGACGCTAATTATATCCGTGACTAGTAGTCACTGACTACAAATCCCATCGAGCTAGCGAGAGGCGCCTAATTGCCAATCTCGCTGCGTCATAGCTCGCACGATCAGGCAGGAATAATCCTTCCTCATTGAATACAGAGCACAAAGCACAGCACTTTTAAGTTTTTTTGAGCTTTTAGAGCTGTTTCAAGTGAGAAAAAGTGAAGGGAACAGGGCGGGATCGAACCCTCGTCGTTTGGGTGACAGCATGACTGGCTAGACAATGGTGGTTTCTTACCAAAAAGCGGTCTGAGCGGCCTTTGGTTACTGAAACGCGGTCGAAGCGGTCTTTGGTTGCCTAAAAACGGTCGAAGCGGTCTTTGGTTGCAAAAAGCGGTCCAGCGACCTTTGGTTGCCAAAAAGCGGTCCATGCGGCCTTTGGTTGCCAAAAAGCGGTCCAAGCGGCCTTTGGTCTCCTAAAAGCGGTCCAAGCGGCCTTTGGTTGCAAAAAGCGGTCCAAGCGGCCTATGGTTTCTACAAAGCGGTCCAAGCGGCCTATGGTTGCCAAAAAGCGGTCCAAGTGGCCTTTGGTTGCCAAAAAGCGGTCCAAGCGGCCTTTGGTTTCCAAGAAGCGGTTTTAAATTTGCATTTAAAGCAAAGAAAAACCTACCTCTGCCTGGCTGCTCTGTGAGCGGCGCGGTCCTTGGCCCTCCTGGCGGCCGCCTGTTCCGGCGTCTCACTACAACCCTCCATTTCCAGTGGCAGTAGTCTAATTAACCAACCTAGCCCTTTTCCGCCGCTGTCTCTCCGCGTTTTTCGTCTTCTTCCCGATCGATTGAATGATTTCCTCCATTCTCTGCAATCGATATGCCTTCAATATACACTTGAAGGCCTAATTAGAGGTTCTAATTAGAATAAAGCACAACAAACAAAGAAAAAGGAGAGGTGACTAAAAGCGGTGACGAATGCGGGCGCTGCTGCGGCCAGCTGTGTGACAGACAGACAAATAGAGCGACAGGGACGCAGAGGGCTGTCAAGCGATTAGAATGCTGCGGGGTACTATGTCAGGAATACGAATAAATGGGGCAGGAATACAATTAAATAATGAATAATAAAAAAAATAGAAAAAAAGGAAAAAAAAAGGTAAAAATCGTCTAAATTTAAAAACAAAACAGCTCTTTTCGCTTGAACATGAGAAAAGCGCCAGAAACATTGCTCCTGGCAGGATAAGGCCGCTTCTGGCAACCTTGGGCCGCCTCCACCTGCCAGCTAGCTGGTTCTGGCAACCGCAGGCCGCTCTAGACCCCAAATTTGGTTTGAAACGGTAATTATTAGAACAACAGAGTTAAATTCTAAATTAATTTCAATCAATTTTCTTTAACAAATAATGTTGAAAAAAGGCCGCTTCTACCGGCCTCAGGGCGCCTTTTCCCAAAGTAAAATGTCATTTATCCCTAAAATTGATCCCCAAAAATACTATTTTTAATTTTAAAAAAATCTCATATATTTTGTTTAAAATACATTAATTTTAGTTTAATTTACTTCAAAACCCCATATTTTTATCTAAAAAAATACATTTTTCCCCAACTTCCTTTTTTCGTCCCCCCCCTTACCTGAGAGGAACTTCTCCCAGAGCCAGGACGACGCGTAGTCCGGATTCTTGTCGATGGTGGGCATCAACTCCAGCTTGTGGAAGAGGGGCATCCTGGCCTGAATCCATTTTTGTTTAAATTTACTGTTATTTTTTTTTGCTTGAAAAAATAAATTTGAGATAAATCCATGTAAATCAATAATTTTTCCAGGCAAAATTAAAGTCTAAAATAGAAAAAAAACGAAAAAATACAATAAAAAGGATGAATAGAAAAGACAGCTTTTATTTAAAAGGGCGTTTTTAAAGGGATACGCCCATAATTCTATGCGTTTTATTGATTTCGTTGCGGGACCTCTCTGATTTTGGACTTCTCGGTGCCAAAACGGCAGAATTCGAAATCGTCTATTTTTTGGATTATGTGGATTTTGGAAGCTCTGAAGTTGTATTTTTTTGTTATTTTTGAAGTTTACTTTTGAATTTTAGTTATTTAATTAATATTAATTTAAAAAGCGTTGTAAAATAAGGCTATAAATAGAAAAATAGCATCGAAAATCGCTGGAGAAATCGAGGAAATTAGACTTCTAATTGTTAATTTTTAAACGTTTTTTGACCTCAGAGGTGTTTTTTTAAAGTTTATTGTGATACTTTTAATTTTAAATAGCTAAATTAATATGAAATTTGTCGAAAATTGTTTAAAAAAGCCATTATGTCGTGATTTTTAAAGTTCGGCTTTCTTCCAGCTTATATTAATTTTATTAGCTTTTTGTAATGTTAAATTGATTTTATCAGTGTTTATTGCGTTTAATATGCTTATGTTTATTTAAAAGTTATTTTTATTACAAAAAATTGCCCGCAAATCGCCAGAAATTGCGATTTTTTCATCGTCAATTTCGACTGTGATTTAAGTGTTTGTTCTTCTTTTAAATTTGCAAACTTTATTAATAAATTTGTAAACTTTATTAAATTAGTTTATTTTCAGCGATGGCTTCGTTCAAACAACAGATACCCGCCTCGTCGATTCTCAGAACCGGCGGTGCCGATGGCACCATCGACGAGAGGAAGTCCAAGGGAGAGTACCGCAAGGAAAAGGACCTTGAGGTATTTTATTCATGTTTTATTGATTTTACAGTATTTTTATTGATTTTTAAAATTATTTTTAAACAATTCTTTAATTTCAGGAGGACCGTAAGGCGGGTACCGCTCCGGCCATGGTCGACGTGGACACCGGAAGGGACATCAACCCCCACATTCCTCAATTCATCGCCCAGAACCCGTGGTACGTACCCAGCGAAGGACCCACCCTCAAGGTACGTTTTAGTGCTTTATTCTAATTTTTAGACCTTTAATCTTTATGTTTAGACCTTTAACCCTAGTTTTAGGCCTTTATTATTTATTTTAGACCTTTAATCTTAGTTTTTAGACCTTCAATTCTATTTTTTAGACCTTTACTCTTAATTTTTAGACCTTTAATTCTAGTTTTTAGACATTTAATTCTAGTTTTTAGACCTTTTTTTCTAGTTTTTAGACCTTTAATCCTTATTTTTAGACCTTTTATCTTAATTTTTAGACATGTAATTCTGATTTTTATACATTTAATCATAATTTTAGACCTTTAATTTTTATTTTTGACCTTTAATTACTCCTTTAAATAAATTATTTTAGCATCAACGCCCTCATGCGGAGCGCGAGAAGAACTACACCTCGATCCACACCTGGTACAAGAAGGGAACCACCGGCCAATCGGCCACCAAGTTCAGAAAAGGTGATTTTTGTGGATTTTTGGAAGTTTTTTTAAAATCGATTTTTGACACTTTTAGGGGTATTCTTCAGACTTTTTGGTTGATTTTGGCTATTTTCGCTACTTTAAACCCTTTTCAAACTATTTTTAGGTGCCTGTGAGAATTGCGGAGCTATGGGCCACAAAAAGAAGGACTGCTTTGATCGCCCTCGCAAAATGACGGCAAAGTGGGTTTGAAAGACCCAGAATGATTAGAATACTGCGTGGTTATAGGTTCACGGGAGATGATATCCAGGAGGATGACCACGTGCAGGGGTCGATGAAGCTGGGCTTCGATGCGAAGAGGGACAGGTGGAATGGGTACGACCCCAGCACTCATCAACAGGTCGTCGAGGAGTACGAACAGCTCGAGGAGGCCAGGAAGCTCGTCAGGGCAGAGAAGGTGAGGAAATGCCGATTGCCGCACTGTTTTTGATAGAAACTGCCGATTGCCGTGCGGTTTATGCTTCGATGCCGATTGGCGCACTTTTTTAGTAGAAACTGCCGATTGCCGCACGGTTTTTGGTAGAAATTGCCGTTTTCTGAATGGATTTTGGTCAAATTGCCGATTGCCGCACGGTTTTTTTTGTAGACACTTCCGAATACTGCACGGTTTTTGTTGTTGTTATGAAACTATCAATTGCCATACGCTTTTGGGTAGAAATTATCCATTGCCGCGGGTTTAGTTTAAGGTAGAAAACCGCAGAATGCCGCATGATTTTAGACTTAACTGCCGTTTGCCGCACGGTTTTTCGATGGAAACTGCCGATTGCTGCATGGTTTTTGATCGATTATGCCGTTTACCGCACGATTTTTAGCTAACACTGCCGATTTCTGCATTTCTGATTTTTTTAAAGTTGTCTATTGCCACACGGTTTTACGTAGAACCTGCCGCTTGACGCACGGTTTCGAAATTGTCAATTGCCGCGTAGTTTTCGTTGGATTCTGCGGAATTCTCCGCAGCGCGCTTTTTGGTTGAATATGATGATTTTTGCGTAAGTAAGCCTTTAACAGTCCTTTAACCACTGTCTACAGTACTCCGAAAACCACCTTTTCTTTTTCAGATCGAGGAAGGTCTGATGAACCAGGACGAAGACGACGACAAGTACGCCGAGGACGCTGACATGGCCGGAGTCTCCGTCGACATGGACTCCCGTACCCGTATTACTGTAGGTTTTTGTGTTATTTTGATCTACCGTATTTTGATCTACTAGGTGGACTACCGTAATCATTAAATACCTTACTCTTTAGGTCAGAAACCTGCGAATCCGCGAAGACACGGCCAAGTACCTCTACCGTCTGGACGAAAACGCTCCTCACTACGACCCCAAGTCTCGTTCGATGAGGGAGAATCCCTTCGCGGGATTGGTTGGCAGGGAGAAGGACGCCGCCAAATTCGCCGGAGAGAACTTTATCAGGTAAGGAGGGGTCCAAGCGGCCTTTGGTTGCCGAAAAGCGGCTTTTGATTGCCAAAAGCGGCCTTTGATCACCAAAAAGCGGCTTTTAATTGTCATAAGCGGTCCACGCGGCCTTTGGTTGCCAAAAAGCGGCTTTTGGTTATCAAAAAGCGGCTTTTAATTGCCATAAGCGGTCCAAGCGGCCTTTGGTTGTGAAAAAACGGCCTTTGGTTGCGAAAAAGTGGCCTTTTGTTGCCAAAAAGCGGCTTTTTTCCTGGACATTGAAAACACATAAATTACTGTATTTCAGATACTCTGGAGAGGTTGTGGACGCCAACGAGGCCCAGGTCTTCGCCTGGAACGCCAGAAGGCAGGGAATCGACGTCCACGCGCTGGCTGAGCCCACGAAGCTCGAGACGATGAAGAAGGAGTACTTCAAGGAGAAGGAGGCCGAGGAGAACAAGACCAAGAAGGTACGCCAGAAATTGGAAAACGACGCCTTTACCACGATTTTCAGGAGCTGCTGGCCAAGTACGGAGGAGGAGAGCATCTGGAGGCACCGCCCAAGGAACTTCTGATGGCTCAGAGCGAGAGCTACGTGGAATACTCACGCAAGGGCCAGATCGTCAAGGGAGAGGAACGGCCGCTGATGAAGAGTCGCTATGAGGAGGATGTGTGAGTTATTCTCTCTCTCTCTCTCTCTCTCTCTCTCTCTCTCTCTCTCTCTCTCTCTCTCCTTAACCCTCTCCCTTTCAGCTACCCTGGCAACCACACCTCCATCTTCGGTTCCTTCTGGAGAGACGGCGAATGGGGCTTCGCCTGCTGCCATTCGATGATCAAGCAGAGCTACTGCGTCGGCGAGGAAGGCAAGAAGGCTGCCGTCGTCGGAGGCCCCAAGGCCGTCGCCGCTTTCGCCAAAAGTACGTCTCTATTCAAATTTTCTGATTATCTTGATTATTTTTTTTCTATTTTCCTCATTTTCTTGATTTTAGAGTTATTAACTTCTTTTTTCCAAATTCTTTCTTTAAAAAATTCCATTTTCTTTATATATTTTTAAATACTTTGATTTTTAGAGCCGGAACCCGTCAAAGAGGAGGATAAAGCGGTCAAGGAGACGGTTAAGGAGGAACCGGAGGAGAAGGAGGAATCGGAATCTGAGGAGGAAGAGGAGGAGGAGGTGGTGGAAGTGGATGCGGAGGGGAAGGCCAAGGAGCTGGCGAGGGAGAAGGAGAGACGGGAGCAGGACGAGAAGAGACGGCAGAAGAAGAGGGAGAAGAGAAAGAGACAGAAGGAGAGGAAGGGAAAGGAGGGAGCCAAGGGAAAGAAGAAGAGGGTTAGTGGAGGTTTATGCCGATTGCTGCACGGTTTTGTAGAAATTTGCCGCACAATTTTAGGAGGAATCTGCCGCTTGCCGCACGGTTTTTCGTAGAAAAGATTTCCGCACTGTTTTTGGTAGAAACTGCCATTTGTCTCGCAGTTTTTATTCGAAACTACCAATTTCCGCACGATTTTGGAGGAATCTGCCGATTGCCGCACGGTTTTTGGTGGAAACTGCCGATTGACGCACGGTTTTCGGTTGACACTATCAATTGCCGCACGATTTCTGGTAGAATTTGCCTGCCTATTGCCGCACAACTTTTGGTGGAAATCGCCATTTGTCTCACGATTTTGGAGGAATCTGCCATTTGCCGCACTGTTTTAGTGGGAACTGCCGATCGCCCCATGATTTTTAGCGGAAACTGGTGATTGCCGCACGATTTTCGGTTAAAACTGTTGATTGCCGCCCGATTATTGGTAGAAATTGCCGACTGCTTTAAAAAAAATTTGCCGCTTTTCGGCAATCATAGGCCGCTTGCTTTGCTTTTTTTGGCAAATAAAAGCCGCTTTTTGGCTGATATATGCCGCTTTCCTGCTTTTTGACAATTAAAAGCCGCTTTTTGGCAAACAAAGGCCGCTTGCTTCGCTTTTTTTGGCAAATAAAAGCCGCTTTTTGTCAAACAAAGGTCGCTTGACCTGCTTTGGTCCAAAATGCTAATTGCCGCCCGGTGTTTGGTGGATTATTCCAATTTTCGCAAGATTTTCTCCAATTTCACCACTAAATTCAAATTTTCAGACGGAATCCACCAGTTCTTCCTCGGAGTCCTCGTCGGAGGACTCGGACAGTTCTTCTGAAGACGAGGAGGCGAAGAAGGAGAGGGAGCTGAAGAAGGCGCTGAAGAAGATCCGCAAGCAGGACAAGGAGGGAGCCAAGATGCTGAAGGAGGGAGACCGCAAGAGGAAGTACAACTCGTACGAGGAGGGAGACAGCAAGCCACTCACCGAGGCTGAGGTAAGGCATTTTTTTTTAAAATTTTTAAAATTTTTAAAACGTACTTTAAAAGCTAAAGTCAAAAGCACCGACCGGGATCGAACCAGGGTCGTTTGATTCGCAGTTCATTTGGCGATAAATACATGAAAAATTCAAGAAAAAATGCCATAATATCGCTAGTTATTGCTACCCGGCTGACTGATTTCTTTTTTAAAATGTTACAAAAAAATTAAATAAAAAACATATTTGAAAATTTTAAAATAAAGGACTTTAATGAAAATCACTGACTGGGATTGAACCCTGGTTCTTTGGTTCACAATTTCCATAATGAAAATAAGACAGCAAATTGGCAAAATTCATGAAAAATGCCCATATTCCGATGGTTATTACTACCCATTTTGTATTTTTTTATTGATTTTTTTAGACAAAATACAAAAAAAAATTCAGAATTGAAAACCAGCGGCCTATTGTTGGCAAAAGCGGTCATTTTTGATGATTTCGAAATCCCAACTTCATTAGATCACTATTACACGTGGCACTTTACCCGATTGGCGAGTTCTTAGTTGTTTACGAAAATGAAGCACGGGTGCTCATTTCTTGAGGATTCTTCGTCATTTTCTGTTTCTTTTTATTTAATTTATATGATTTTTCAATTATTAAACGCTTCGAGAGATTTTCAAACCGTTATAGGTCCCAAAACAAATTGATTTGTAATTTTAAAACGAAATTGCCGATAAGATTAGAATGATGCCCGATCATAAAAAATCAACCACTAATAGTTTGGCATCAACATTCCAAACTTTCGTGCCATTTGCATGACCAAAATTACATCAAAATCCACCTTTTGGGTGCCGTATGCTAATTTAAAGTTATATTTTTATTGTCAAATAGTGATTCCTCCCCTGAACCCCTCTCTTTTCAGAAGGAAGCCTTCGACCTGACGAGGATCCACTCTGCCGACCCGATGGCCGACTACATGAAGGAGAAGAAGAAGAAGTACTGAAAATCCCGGAAATCCGATGAAAAATTGTGTTGTCGAAAGAAATTGTGTTGTTGAATGGTCTCCCTCCCCGTTACTGTATCTATTTTGATGGTGATTCAAAAGTTAAAAAATAAAAGTTGTTAGTTATTCCGTTTTATTTATTATTTTGTTTGGCTCGTCCAATCCTACCTTTGGCGTTTTTACGCCTTCGAGGTTCTCATGGGGCCTGAGGTAAAAAAAAGCGGCCTGAGGTCACAAAAACCGGAAGCGGCCTGAGGTCGCCAAAAAAGAGGAAGCGCGCTGAGGTTACCAGAAAAAGCGGCCTGTAGTCGCCAGAAAAAGCGGAAAGCGGCCTGAGGTTGGCAGAAAAAGCGGCCTGAGGTCGCCAAAAATGCGGAAGCGGCCTGAGGTCGCCAGAAAAAGGTGAAGCGGTATGAGGTTGTCACGCCCGTTGTTTTAGAACCCTTTTATATCTCAAACCCCAATTTTTGTAGATGAATTCTCAGTTTAGAAGCAGCCAATTCCACTGAAAATGGCATTTGAAGGTGGGTTTTTACTTTGTTTTTATTTAATTTTACATTTTTAAAAGCTTTTTTAAACCTTTTATTATTAAATTTATAATTAAAATATAATAAAAATTCAGGTATTTCAAACAAGCTGTGGGAGTGGGACGTGGTGTTGTCCCGAAGACTGGCCTCGTTCGTGAGGCTGAGGGAACCCTTCAAATGGATCGAGTGGACGGTGAGTTTTGAGTGGAAATTGCCGATTGCCGCATGGTTTTCGGCAGAAAGTGCCGTTGCCGCACGTTTTTTTTACTCAAAAATAATGATTTTCCTTTATTTTTTAATATAAATTCGCTATTTTCAGCTCCACGGTGCGCCTTGGCTGGTGGGTAGTTCCCTCCTTCTGATCACCGCCTATGGACGCCACTGGAGTGACGTCACCCAGCACCGCATCGCCATCCTCACCGTCGGTAAGTGCTGTGGTGGCTGCTGTGGCTGGGAGGAGTGGAGCTGTGGCCTCGGTTGTGGTTTTGTGGCTTCAGGAAGGGCGCTGTTGCCGTAGATGTGGTTCTCAGCAGGAGTCGCGCTGTGGTCCTAGCTTGGTTCTCGGATGTGGTCTGTGGCCATCATTTGTGGCGCTGTGGCTCCGGCTATGGTTCTTGCGGAACTCAGCTGTGGCCCTACCTGTATCTCCAGCGATTGGCTGTGGTCCTGTGGCTCTCGTGAATGGCGCTGTGGCCCAGTTGTGGCCATGGATGTGACCCCGAGAAATGGCTGTGGCCCCAGCTGTGGTTTCGTGGCTCTCAGCTGTGGCCTTTCTGGAGACCCTAAGAAAAGAAACTGTTATGGCTTTGAGACTCACCAAGTAGGCGGCCTGAGGCTACCAAAGGCGGTCCTTTGAGACAGTTTTAGGCTGCCAAAAGCGGTCCAATTAAGCGGCCTGAGGCTACTAAAAGCCGCCCAAATAAACGTCCAAAGCGGTCTGAGGCTACCTAAAGCGGCCCCATCTTCTCTATCCAAAACCCTCTTTCCAGGCCTCATCGTCGACCTCATCTCAACCGGCGTCGTGAAGCTCTCCGTCCAGCGAAGGCGACCGAAGGAAAACATCGATGATATGGTAAGTGCCGTAATTTTTTTCCTATTACCGTACCCGATCTTTACGCCACAGTATTCAAATTACGGTAATTCCAGATCTACGACGCGCCGGTGGTCGACCAGTTCTCCTTCCCCTCCGGACACACTTCCCGCTGCGCCATGCTAATCACTCTCTGGTTAGTTTCAACATTTTCTAAATCGTTTTATTGTGACGACAAATTGCGTACTTTTTAGTAAATTACGTATGCAAAGTAAGGGTTTCAAGCTTTTTTTGGGAATTGCGTATAAAGTCAAAATAAGGCCCTAATTAGCATTTTAGGTGCTCTTTCCATCCCCATCACACCCTGTTCGTCTGGTGGATTCCGGTGACCATCGGAGCCTCTCGCGTCATCATGGGACGACACTACATCAGCGACGTCCTCGGCGGTTAGTTTGGGCCGCTTTTGGTAGCCTCAGGCCGCTCAACTGGGCTGCTTTTAGTAGGCTCAGGCCGCCTAATTAAGCGCTTTTGGCAGCCTAAGGCCGCTTTAATCGACCGCGTTTGGTAACCTAAGGCCGTTTGACCGCCTTGACCCTCACCCGGCCGCTTCTGCCAACCTCAGGCCGCCTATTTCCCCTCAAAATCATCCATTTTCAGGCCTTCTCTTCGGTTTCCTGCAGGCCAAGTGCGTCCTCCTCCTGCCGATGTCCTTCAACTTCTGGCTCCGAAAAGTTCTCCGCTGATTATTCTTCTTTATCGCCTTTTAAACGGTTATTCAATGGGTTATTTAAAGATTTTACCGCCTTTTCCTTGTAAGATTCTGATTTTTGGTGGCTTTTCAGCCGCTATTCTACCGTTGCTTGGTTGAATTTGTTGTATTTTGCTGTAAAAAATCTTAGACTGCCCGAAGCGGCTACCTCGAGGTAGATTGATTGTTTTTATTTTTAAAATTGTTTTAAATGTTTTTAAAATTATTTTGAGGTTAAATAAATACACAAATCAATGATTTCAGCTGTATTTTGATTAACCAATTTTTGCGCAAATTGTGTTGGGTCCCGCAACGAAAATTAGCAAGCTCGTGAGAAAAGTATGCGACAAATGTGCGTTTCAAATTTTTTTTCATGTTTCCTTTTCATGTTTTTTTTAAAGTTTTTATTTTTAAAAGTTTCTTTTATTTACATTATTTTTATATATAAAATTTAAAATATCTATTATTTAACGCCAAAACAATTTTCCGGTTTCAGATTTTTTAAATTCAAATCCTCGCTTTTTTATCGATTTCACCGTTTTCATCAACTAAAAAGCTAGGTTTACACTTTAAAAAATGAATTTTAAATGATAAATGATTAAATAATGGTTTTTCTTATCGATTCTAGGCTTCTACGAAGATTTTACCGCTTTTTTTCCTGTGAAAACGCTTAAAATTGTGTTTGTACCTGGCTTTTAGAACAGTTTTCTGCTTTTTATTGAATTTATCTATTATTTTTAGTTATATAAAATTAATCAACCATCAGTTTTGCCGCATTTTTTTGACTTCATTTATATTTTTTGTTAAATTTTATTAATCAACCACTTTTTCAGTGCGCTTAGTCGGCTCGCAGGAGGACAGCAGAACTTCATGGTGGGTGGCCTTTTATTTCGATATTTAAATTTTAAAAAATATTTTATTTTTTATTTATTTTTTTAAAATTTTATTATTTTTAAGGATCCAAGTGAGCCTGTGACGCAGAAGCCCACGGCGCAGGTGCCGCCGACGCTGGCGCAGCCGCCAGCGACGCCCGATTTGAACACGTCGATTGGGACTAATGGCAGCGGATCCAAGGAGGTAATTATTTTTTTAAAAAAAGTATACGGTAGTTTATCGTATTTTATGATTGGAGCACAGTTTATTGAGTAAAAATACAGTCGGATTACTGTAGATTCAAATTGCTGGTGGCGTTACGGTAGACCAAGCTGAACTTTTTCTACGTTTTCGGCGTCCTAAGCCTGCCAAAAGCAACCTGAGACAGAAGAAAGCGGCCTGAGATCAATTTGAACTAGCAAATTAAATAATGAAAACTACCTATTTAAGCGCAAAATTCATGTCTAGGCTAATTATAATTCTCTCATCTTTCAGGGCACTGTCCTCCCCAACTACCGCAAAGTGAAGGAGCTCGTCGGGCATCAGAAGGCCGTCGCCGCCCTCAAGTTCTCCCCCTGCGGCACGTGGCTGGCCTCCGTTTCCGCCGATAAAACCATCCGCATTTGGAACGTAGACGACGGGAAGGTGGAGAAAACGGTTCGTTTTGAATTCTTTCTGCCAGAAATTGCGATTTTCCTGCAAAAAGTTGAGGATTTTTGCTTGAAAAATTAAGATTTTTGCCCAAAATTCGATAAAAATGATGAATTTTTGCTTAAAAATCGATAAAAATGACGGTTTTTTCTCGAAAATTAGAATTTTAGCTTGAAAAATGAAGAAAATTGAATAAAAATAACGTATTTTTCAGATATCCGGGCACAAATTGGGCATCAGCGACGTGGCATGGAGCACGGATTCGAAGATGGTCGTCACGGCTTCTGACGACAAGACGCTCAAGGTAGCCGCTTCGGGCAGTCTAAGGCCGCTTTTGAGAGTCTAAGGCCGCTTCTGGCAGTCTCAGGCCGCTTTTTGGCAGTCTAAGGCCGCTTCTGGCAGTCTCAGACCGCCTTTGGCACTCTAAGGCCGCTTTTAACAGTCTAAGGCAGCTTTTGATAGTCTAAGGCAGCTTTTGATAGTATGAGGCCGCATTTTGGCAGGCTCAGCCCGTTTCAGGCAGTCTCAGGCCGCTTCTGGTAACCATAGACCGCTCTAAATGCTAATTTTTCAGATCTGGGAGGTGATGTCCGGCCGGTGCTTGAAGACGCTCAAGGGCCACGCGAACTACGTCTTCTGCTGTAATTTCAATCCTCAGTCGTCGCTCGTGGTCTCAGGTAGGGTATCTCTCTCTCTCTCTCTCTCTCTCTCTCTCTCTCTCTCTCTCTCTCTAACCCTCTCAATATTCCAATTCCAGGCTCCTTCGATGAGACCGTCCGCATCTGGGAGGTGAAAACCGGCACCAACGTCAAAGTCCTGCAGGCCCATTCGGACCCCGTCTCCGCCGTCTCCTTCAACAGGGATGGAACCCTCATCTGCTCCTCCTCCTACGATGGCCTCATACGCATCTGGGACACTGCCAATGGACAGTGCGTCAAGACACTCGTCGGTTGGTCAATTTACGATCGATTCTGAAAATTTGAGCCAAAACGGATGATTTTAAAGGACTATGCGGATTTTTTAAGGATTTCTAGGGTTACGGTACTGAGAACTGACTGCTTACGGTATTCAGTGGGCTGCTCTATTCTAATTTTTCCAGACCACGACAACCCGCCGGTGGCCTTCGTCAAGTTCTCCCCCAACGGAAAATACATCCTCTCCGCCACCCTCGACAGGTAATTTTCTTTATTTTACACTATTTTCTTTAAAAAAATTTTTTTAAACAATTTTGTTACAAAAAATCTAGTTTAAATAGTAATTTTCTTTATTTAAATTTATTTAAAAAAATCAATTTCTCGAAATTCCTTAATTTTGCATTACCTTATGTTTTCCTTAAATTCTTTATTAATGTATGAATTCAGCACTCTGAAACTGTGGGACTTCAACAAGGGAAAGACGCTGAAGGCGTACAATGGACACGTCAACGAGAAGTACTGCATTTTCGCCAATTTCTCCGTCACCGGGGGAAAGGTAAGAAAATGGCGGTCGAAAGAAGCGAGAAATTGCAAGTTCGGTGGAAAATTAAGCGTCAGTTGCTATTTTCGAGGAAAAGCAAGAAAAACCCTGCATCAAACGGCAGTTTATGGAAAAACCGTGCGGTAGCTGCGATTTCTGAGAAAACCGCGCAGCAGTCGGCGATTTCTGGGTAAAAATTTTCCGTGCGGCAACTGCTTTAAAAAATAGAAATCGTGCGATAGTTTTTTTTTGTGAAAACCCTGCGACACTTTCTGAGAGAGAAAAACCGTGCGGTGGCAGCATAGAAAACGTGCGGCAAACGTTAATGTGATTCGAAAACCGTGCAGCAAATTGCATTTTCCGAAAAAAAAAACCGTGCGACAACTGCATTTTTGTGCAAAAATTGTGCGGCAAACGGAATTTACTTCAAAATCCATGCGGCAATTTGCAGTTTGCCTTTTCTCATGCGACAGCTGATTTTTATGCGAAAACCACGCGGAAAATAATAATTTCTGAGAAAAATCATGCGGAAAACGAAAATTTAATTCGAAAACCCTGCGGCAAATGGCTCTTTCCATATAAAACCATGCAACAACTGCACGATTTTCTTTAAAAAAATTTTTGCAGTAATTGGCAATTTCTAAAAAAAAATGTGCTATTTTTTTTTAAAGTTTTAAAAATTTGATTTTTGTGAGAAACCATGATACGACTGTAATTTCAGTGAAATCCGTTTCTAAAAAACTGCAATGTCTACTTTTTTAAAACTCGACATCTAAATTGTCTGCTGAAATCCTGCGGCAAATGGCAGTTTGCTGCGAAAACCATGCAGCAAATGGCAATGTAGCTCGAAAACCCTGCGGCAAATGGCAATTTCTTTTTTTAAATCCACGAAACACTGCAATTTCTTTAACTAATTCCCCCATTTTCAGTGGATAGTGAGCGGTTCGGAGGACAAGAAGATCGTGATCTGGAACCTGCAGTCGAAGGAGATTGTGCAGACGCTGGAAGGCCACCAGGACGTGGTTCTGAGCACCGACTGCCACCCCACGCAGAACCTGATTGCCTCCGGAGGCCTGGAGAGTGACCCCATGATCCGACTGTGGAAGTCGGACACGTAGGGGAAGGAGAGGCGTAATATTCCAAATGCGAGATCTCTTCCCTCCATCTCTCCCTCTGTACACGACCATTAACCATTTTCCACTATTTGATGTTCTAATTGCTCTCCTCATTCATAAAGGAATTGTGGCTTATGAACTCTTCTTTTTTTTTGTTGTTAAAATCCGGGCGGCAAATGACAATTTAGTTCCAAATTTATACGCCAACGACAATTTCTGGGACAACTTCAAAAACCATGCGACAACTGCAGTTTATATGCAAAACCATAGAAATGACAGTTTCTCAGGAAAACCCATACGAAAAATGGCGGTTTAGTTAGGGCGGCCAAAGGTTGCCACATTCATGGAAAAGCGACCTGAGGTTGTCAGAAAAAGCGGCCTGAGGTCATTAGAAAAAAACAAAAAGCGGTCTGAGGTCACAGGAATAATTGGTCTCAGGTTGCCAAAAACCGGGAAAAGCGGCCTGAGGTTACCAAAAAAGCGGCCTCAGGTTGCTAAGAAAAGCCATAAAAAGCGGCCTTAGGTTGCCTAAAAAAGGCCTGAGGTCACCGTAAAAAGAAAGCGGCCGAAGGTTACCATAAATCGGTCTCAGGTTGCGAAAAAACGGGGAAAGCGGTCTTAGGTTTCCAGTAAAAGCGGCCTCAGGTTCCGGAGGGTTAAAAGAAGAAAGGAATTGGTATGCTAATAAGTCCATCTCTAACTCTGTCTCTTTCTATCTGTTACTATTGAAGAATCTAAATGACAAAGTTGATACTACGTGTTGGGCCTGAAAACGAAAGCCTCAAAGGCTCTCTCCCATATGCACTTCACCAGACTGTGAAGATGGGCTTCATCTTACAACCATCATGATGATCATCTGGAAAGCCGAAACTCAAAATCTGTAGTGGATTTAAGTCATTCTTGCCGTCGTGGTTGAGAACTAGCACTCCCAAAGAGATTAAGGAAAGTTAGACGAGACCGAGAGCATCCACAAATCTGAGACCGCCCTGAAAGACTTCGTGAAGGAAGAAGAGGAAACAGCACCGTCCAACCATGTTCCACCACCGCGGAAGTTGGCCATCCAGTAACGTCTATTGATTAAAATTTACGCAAAGATAACCCGTCTAATTGTCAAGCAGCCTGATTCGGCTCCGGTGGTCTTCAAGGAAGAATCGGCGATGATGAACATCGCCGGCTGTGTGTATGGATCGATATTGATTGATTGTCGTTTCTTTCGCATTTTTGTTTCCAGTATACATAGACAGAATAAAAGAGTTGGTGTGCCCCAAAAATTACTTCAAAGCATTCCTATATTGTAGTTTTCACGATGGGTCCCGTGTGGAAAAATGAAAGGGATGTACGAAAGCGTGCGCAAAATGTACAACTTTTGATTTTCATTTCTTTTTTTAAATGTTCATTTTCATGAACACCTGTATTTTAACTTAATTAAAACATTTTTTTTATTACTAGAAGTAAAACAATGAAAAATATGTTTAAAACATGCAATTAAGTGTCATGAAAAGCCGCTTTACAGCGATTTTCTGGCAATTAGCTCTATTGCGCTCTCATATTCTAATGTCTTCAGTAATCCTTTTATTTCAGGGAATGGCTTCAAGTAAATGGAACGCCGCAGGAAAGAAGAAAAAGAACCCCAGAGGCTTGGTAAACAAACCTGTCTTTCTTGGTTTAAAGGTCTGTTTCAGTACGGCCAAGGCTTGTCTGACGAGAAAGTGCCGGACGACTCGGAGATCGTCTACATCGCTCCCCTGGCTCTGATCAAGATTATGAAACACGCGGGGGAGAGTCTCCCTTTCCGGGTACGGGATTTAAAGGACTAAACTAGTTTTAAAGGACTAAATCCCCTTGTTAAAGGACTAAATCTTCATTTTAAAGGACTAAACCCTCAAGTTGAAGGCCTAATTCTTTTGTTTAAAGGGCTCGATATTAAATGCAGTTAATACTTTTAAAGGACTAATTAGTCTAAATCGTAATTTTAAAGGGCTAAATCCATTTTAAAGGACTAACTCCATTTTGAAGGACTCAATCCTCATTTTAAAGACTAATATTAAAAGACTAAATCGATTTCGGGAACCGTCTGTACCTTTTAATTTTAAAGGACTAAACCTTCTTTTAAAGGACTGACGGCTCATCTTAAAGAGCTAAATCTAAATTTTAAAGGACTAAATCAATTTAAAAGGGCTAAGCCCTAAGTTTAAGTACTAGACTTTCATTTTAAAGCATTAAACCCTGAGTTCAAAGTGCTAAATCGATTTTAAAGGGTTGCATTCTCATTTCATTTTAAAGGACTTAACCTTTTAAAGCTCGAAATCCATTTTAAAGGTCTAAACTCGTTTTAAAGGACTAATTCCATTTTAAAGGACTGAACCCTCATTTTAAAGACTAAACCTTTTAAAGGACTAAATCCTCCGTTTAAAGGACTAAATTCATTTTAAATAGCTAATCTATCATTTTAAAGGTCTAAATCCTCAGGTTAAAGGACTAAATCGATTGTAAAGAACTAAACCTTTTAAATGACTAAATCCTCCGTTTCAAGGACTAAATTTGTTTTCAAGGATTAAATTTATTTAAAGGACTAAATCCATTTTGAAGTAAAGGACTACATGTTCATTTTAATGGTCTATACTCAATTTGACCTTTAAAGGACTAAATAGATCGTAAAAGATTAATTCCATTTTAAATGTCTAAACTTATTAAAGGACTTAATCCATTTTAAAGGACTAATTCCTCCATTTAAAGGTTTAACCCCTCAGTTTAAAGGACTAATTTCATTTTAAAAGGCTCAATCTGATTAAACTCCTTTTTAAGGACTGAGGTTTCTGTTTAAAGGACTAAATACATTTTAATGGTCTTCTTCTCTTCAGGTCTGCGGTCTGCTGCTAGGAGAGTTCGTCGATGACTACAAGATCAAGATCGTCGATGTCTTCGCGATGCCTTGGTCCTTGAATGTGAGCCTCGTTTTCTCCAATTTCCGTAATTCTACGGGTTTAGGAAGTGGCCATCCAAGTCTTCGATTCCACAAATTCACCTTACACGGAGAAAATGATGGTTATGTTGAAGCAGACCAAAAGGGAGGAGGATATCATCGGATGGTCGGTTTTGTGGTCCTGACGCGACAAAAATACGCCCTGTAGCGATATGTAACTTTTGGTGGAATCTGCCGATTGCCGCATGGTTTACGGTCAAATCTGCCATTTGCTGCACGAGTTCCGTCGAAACTGCCGTTTGCCGCACGGTTTTTGGTAGAAATTGCCGATTGCCGCACGATTTTTGGTGGAAACTTTCGATTTGTAAAATCGATGGAGTTCTTTAAAACGGATTTAGTCCTTTTTGTCGATTTTCTGAGTCGATTTTCTGTCGAAACTTCTGGTTGCCGCATGGTTTTCAGTCGAATCTGCCGATTTTTAACCGGTAATGCCCTCATAGGACTGTTCACCAATAGTTATTGATCAATCTTTTCAATTTTCTCACTTCCAGGTACCTCTCTTGCCCCTACGACCACGCCCTTCTCTCGGAGACGGAACTCTACACCCAATTCGCCTTCCGGAAGGTCGTCACCTCACGCTGCGTAGTCATCTCCTACGACCTCATTCACTCTCGCCGCGGAAGCGTAAGATTTTCTTGATTTTCAGCATTTCTACAGTCCTTGAAAGTCCTTTCAGCTGTTTAAAAGGCTATTTTCAGCTATTTAAAGGGGAAGGACCTCGTAAAATTGATCTTTCAAAGTCTCTTAATATTTATTTTATTGAATAGATATCGTTGCCACGATTTAAAAACAAAGCTTTTTATATGATTTGGACTGCAAAAGGGGCGCGTTTACACGGCCATTTTACGCGTTTGCCGCACGTAAACACGGCCAGAGTGGGCGAGAGAGTGTGGGAAATGGGGAGACGCAGAGTTGGCGGCAGTTCAAATGGTAATTTTTCCAAAATTTCAAGGGCTCCTAAATCGGTTCTTTTTTGTCCAAAATAGGTAATAGAGGTATTTTTCGGATTGCTGGGAATTAGATCTAGGCTTTTATCACAAAATTAGAAAAATTATGTTTACGCCGTCCTTCCTCTTTAAAAGTCTATTTTCAGCTCGAAATTCAAGCGTATCGCTGCAACGGTGTCTGTAAGGACAAGGCTAACGGTGGGAAGAAGACTGACGATGAGCGCCGAGAGCAACAGAGACAGACGACCAGCAACATCGGGCGTCAGGTGGCAACCACGTCGATGTACGTGGAGAGGGAGAAATGGAGATACTACTACTTAGTCATCGAGTACCCATTGAGTCCGGCGGAGGAGAAGGTTCGTCAAAAGCCGCGTTTTGGCAACCAAAGACCGCTTGAACTGGTTTTTTTCATTTAGAAGACGACCATGTCAGACAACCAGAGTTTTCTGCGTCTTTTCAGGCGGGAACATTGAAAATTCAAAAGTGGCGACAAAAAAGTCGATAAAGCGATTAATTGAGCGGACGCGTAAACACCGTGCACGTAGTTCGTTAAAATACCGACTATCCACAGGTGGCCTGGAATGGCCAAAAATGGCATTTCAAATGATTTCCCCAAAATGAAGCATTTAAACCCCAAACTGTTACTTTTCTTGAATAACTTTTCAAGCTCTTTGGTTTAAGAAAAAGTATAAAAAAAAGAAGCAAAATGCATATTTTAAACAGTTTCAAAAATTAATTGATAATTTTCCAGATGCTTCTGGCCTGCTTCCGTAACCACAACATCGTCCTGCCAGAATACGCGAAGAGTCATGAAACGAGAGAGGCTGGCTTGAAGAAGATGCTGGAACTGGTCCAGGACTGCATGGAGGTATCGATTTTTGGTTCAAGAGGCCTTTGGTTGCCAAAAAGCGGCTTTAATTGGTAAAATCAGGTAAAGCGGTCTTTGGTTGCCAAAAGCGGCTTTAATTTTTTTTAAAGCGAGTCAAGCGGCCTATGGTTCCCAAAAAGCGGCTTTTAATTGCCAAAATCAGGCCAAGCGGCCTTTGGTTGCCAAAAGCGACTTTAATTGAAAAAAAGCAGGACAAGCGGTCTTTGGTTGCCAAAAAGCGGCCACATTTCTTGCCACATCACTCCATTCCAGGCCCTCGAAGAAGAGGAGAATGAGACGAATCCCCAGCCGGAGGTCGCAAACTTCGGACAGAGGGATCTGAAGCGAGAAGTCGAGGAGGCGGCGGACACAATGATGAAGGAGAGCATAAAAGAAGGCCTCGCCTGTGCCATGACCACCAAGTGTTTCAACAAATCCAACGAAGATTAACCCCTCGATTGTACAAATTGCCATCTAACCCCATTTTACCCATTCTGTGAATACGGTCTATGAATGAAGACGGGTTGTAGCTATTGTTTCTGACTTTTAGAGGAGTTACTCTATTTTAAATACGTTTAATGCCTTATTTATTTTGTATATCTTATTTATTTTATTTTTCTATTTTTAACGATTTTCTGGGAGAAATTTCAGCTGAAAACGAGTCTAACGAAAATTTGAATCTGGCTGTTTTTCTCTTGTTAAAGGACTGGCCCTTGAGCATTAAAGGTCCCACCACGATTAGCGAAAGAGGAAGGCGGGATAACGAGAAATTTGAAAACATGTTTTCCTTTAAAACTGATTTTTGTGTATTTTTCTATGTTTTCAACTTTTGATTTTGTTAAAATATGATTGTAACGTTAATAAGTTTTCTAAAATCAATTTTTCCATCTGAAAATCCGATTTTACCCGGTTAAAGGTGTAACCTTTGAACGTTAATGGTTCCGCCACGATAACAGATCGAAGAAGGCGGGACATTGAAAGTTTTGAAAATCCAGACGCTTTTCTTTTCCGAAGCCGAATGTCTCGTCTTTTCCTTCAGTTTTTAACATTTTTGTATTTTTAAAAATTAAAAATATTTAAAAAAAATTCAATTTCGCCTAAAAATTATGGATTGAATCACAGGTTTCGGTTAAAATTCACAAATTTCCTTTGGGAGAATTCTTTTTTCTGATTTTCTTTTTTGGGATCTTATCGATCGATAATGTAGTAAATATCATGAAAATTTTCGCTTTTATTTATACAAGGCGATTTGAAACTGGAATTCGTTAATTACGAACCCAAAAGCCGCGAAAAAGCGACTTCGTGATTTTTATTGGGGCAAACCATTCGTTTTATTTGTTTCTCACAATTTTCTCACTCTTTTAATTTAATAAATTTATTTTAAAAGCTTTTTTTTCTATATTCTAATCATTTTAATTCCAGGTTATGGATCCGAAGGACCCCAACAATCCTAAACTCGGCGAAAAGACTGTCGAGGAGGCCTTCAACGGCTTCTACGCCCTGGAAGTCGGTTTAATTAATGTTTTTGAATTTCTTATTTTAATTTAAATAATTAACTTATTTTAATAATCAAAAAATATAAAAAATTTAAAAAAATCAATATTTAATTTTTCAGGGATTCCTGCGCGACGTTTTGAAGGAGGACGCCGACGCCCTCGTCTCCACCTTCTCCTCTCTTGGCATGGACGCCACCTACGCCTACTTTGTCAGTTTTTCCCATCTTAAATTCAAATTCAATCAAAATTCAGTGTTTTTAAATATAAGTTTTACAGAAAAACAATGAAAAAATATTCAGAAATTCAAATTTTCCTTCAAAATCTTTATAAAAATCTTTTAAAAAAATCTTTTTCAGTTTTTTTTTTTTTTATTTTTCAGAAGATATTTTTCAGAAGCTCAGCAAGCACCTCGAGGCCGATGAGGAGGAGCTGAAGACCGACGGCCTCCTGGCTTACGAGGTTGTCTGCTGCCTTGGAAAAAAAAATAAATTAGAATTTTGCAGGTGGAGAAGTACCTCACCGAGAAGTTCTCCGGCGAGGAGACACCGCAGACGAAGCTCCTCGTCGCCATCGCCAATGTAGGCGTTTTCTGAAGGCTCAGATAATTGGCTGTTTAGTTGCTGACGCAAGGCATCGATAGCCTCGGAAGGAGGATTCAGAAGATTGTGAATCCGTTGGATTCGAAGGAGGATCTCGACGACGACGACAGCGGCGTCCACAAGATGGTATGCAAATTACGTCATCTGGACTTCCCAAACGGCCTTTGGCTGCTAAAAAGCGGTTCGGAGGCCTTTGGTTGCCAAACGCCGGTTAGTTTAGAGTGCGCCTGCAATATTCTAATTTCATCATTTGGACTGCCCTGGAACAGGGAGTGACAAGTCTTCAGAAGGATTTATTTGAAACAGTTTTGGCTCCAAAGGCCTTTTAAATTTTAATTAAATATTTTATTGAAAATTAAAATTGAATTACATCTTAATTATCAAAACAAATAATTTTGAGTAATTGTTTTAAAAAAAATGATTTCTATTTTAATTAATTAACACATTTAAATTTTAGTTGATTAGTTTAAACAATTTAAAATTAATTTAATTAATTAAAAATAGTGAAGATTGGATTAAATTGTTTTTGTTTAAATTAATTTAAAATATTTAAATTAATTAAAAAATTCCTACATTTAAATTTTATTAATTAACAGAAATTAATTTTAATTAATCAAGCTAAAATTAAAATTGTATTATATATATATATATTTTCCGATCTTAGCTTCCACTTAACCTAATAGGTTCATCTTTCAATATGTTGGTACCCTACCCAAAAGTAGGTCATAGGTCAAATATCGTATTTGGGTCTCGACGCGATGACGTGCTAGAACTTTGCAAAAAATGAATATTAGCCTATTTAACCCATGGTATCAATCGATGGTTACCTAAAATCGATCAATATCGATTGATTTTAGTGGGTCTCGAATCGATAGCGTGCCAAACTTTGCAAAAAATGAATATTGGCCTATTTAACCCAATATGGTAAGTGCAGGGGTCTGGGGGCGCAGCCCCATCAGCGTGTGGCGCCCCGCAGGCGCGCCACACGCTGGTTAGTGTAAAAAATTAAAATTGATTTATATTTGCTTAAAATTGTAATTAATCTGTCTTTGGTTGCCAAAAAGCGGCTGAAGCGGCCTTTGGTTGTCAAAAAGCGGTCCTAGCGGGCTAAGGTTGCCAAAATCGGTCTGCATCGAATGCATCTACAATATTCTAATTTCAAGTCGATCCCTCGGACCCCGAATCCGTCTGCGACTGGATCCGCACGACCGCCGCCAAGAAGGTATCTCTGGAGAAAGAGGTAGCCACCTCTACCCTCTGTCTCCATCTGTCCAAGATGAAGACGGATGTGGCCAACAAGAAGGCCCTCGCCTTGAAGGAGGATCACCAGAAGGCCATGGAGGAGGAGCGAGAGCGCCACTCGAAGCAGATGGCGGAGAAGGCCAAGGAGGTGGCTGAGATGAAGCAGACGATGGAGGATAGCCTTCTGAAGGCCGCCAAGGCGGAGGAGAAGGCTGCCAAGGCCGTGGAGAACGAAAAGGCCATCCTCGAGCAGATGGGCCTTTTGGCTGATGAGATGGAGAAGCTGATGGAGGACAAGAAGGAGTTGGAGGAGAAGATGGACGACTACAGGGTGCAGAGGCGGCAGTTCATGGACAAGCTGGAGGAGAAGAGGAAGATCATCAGGGAGAAGAAGGAGGAGGCGAGGAGGAAGTACCAGCCGGCGATGGCCGTTGAGGTCTTCCGTGGCCAGGAGAGGCCTTCTGGCCTTCTGAAGAACCCCGTCGAGGTGGAGAATGGCCTTCTGAAGAAGCCCGAGGTGGAGAAGAAGGAAGTGAGGAGCCACCCGGCTGGCTGGAAGCTCCAGAAGGAGAAGGAGCCGCAGGAGGCTAATCGCCAGAACCGCCACGAGGAGGTGAAGCCGAAGGAACAGGCTCAGCCGAAGCGCCAGGACCCCGTCGATGTAGCCTTCGACATCGTCTCTCCTAGGAACTTTGTTAGCCTCCCTGTATTTTAATTAATCTTTCTATTTTTAGCCTAGTGGCGTGGTCCACGTGCCGAAGCTGAAGGGAGAGGAGCTGGCCGCCCGTCTGGAGCTCTTCGCTGCTGCCATTAGGAAGATGACGAAGAAGGAGCCGAAGGGCGAGGCGGAGGTGAGACGGCGTCTGGCAGCCTCAGGCCGCTTTCCGCTTTTTCTAGTGACCTCAGGCCGCTTTCCGCTTTTTCTGGCAGCCTCAGGTCGCTTTCTGCCGTTTCTGGTGACCTCAGACCGCTTTCTGCATTTTGTGGACTCAGGCCGCTTTCAGCTTTTTATGGCGACCTAAGGCCGCTTTCCGCCTTTTCTGGCGACCTCAGGCCGCGATCCTGAGTTTGCCACATAACTCCAATGTTTCAGGTCCTCCCCACCCAATGAGCCATCACCATCTTCGAAATCGACTCCTCCGCCATGTAGATATCCGCAGAAGTCCCCATCCGTCTTAAATACTTTTGTATTCTCCCCCAGGCGGGAGAATACTAATTGCCATACATCATCAGAAGTCCAAGAGACTGTCTAATTTTGATGCTTCCCTTGTTTTTTTGTTATGCAAAAGGATTCTATCCCATAATGAAGTTATTTTCCCCGAAGTTTTGTTATTTTTCGATTGGTTTTCGTACAAATTGTACTTCTTTGCTGACTTTAGGGATTGATTCGGTTGGGAATTTGAATCTTGTAAAGATTCGTGCTACTGGGCTTAAAATAACACTGAAAACTACTTTTTGGTGGTGCTTTATGCAAATGTTGGGTTTTTTGCCAACCATAGGCCACTTGACCTACTTTTTTGGCAATTATAACCATGTTTGGTAGCCAAATTCCGCTTGGACCGCTCTTTGACAATCAAAGGCCGCTTGGATAGCTTAAAAGCCTCTAAACATGTTGGCTGTGCTATATGCAAATGATGGTTTCTTGTCATCACTTTTTGAGTTTATTTTCCTGAATAATTGTGTTTTTAGGGTGAATTTTGATGCAAAATTGAAAATTCCGAAAACTTCTTGAATATTTTCATACTTTTCCCATCAATACTTTGTATTTTTGCCACTGTTTATAAAATGATTTAAAAATTTTTAAAAAAGGATTTAAATTTGTAATTACTTTATTTTTTTTAGATTTATTAAAATTCAAATTATTTAGAAAATCGCGCGCAGCGCGAAGCGCTGCGTGTGATTTGGGTTGACTTGGCCCCTGTGTCCGGGTGGAAAAACACAAAATTGCGCCCATTTCTTTCATTTTTTTTATTTTTTGGAATTTCTTGTTGGGATATCATTACATATCACAAAATACATTTGCAGGCCAAATTTGGGAGAATTTGGTTAATCGGCGGCTTAGACTCAGGATTTTGACTTTTTTCAAAACCGTGTCCGTGCGCCGTCCACGGACTCGTATTGAGCTTCCTGCTGAACCGATTCAACTCAATTTTGGCACACATTTAGAAACCATTAATGTAAGGTTGCGCGCAAAGATTGGCTGAAAAATATTGAAAACTAAAAAAGTTGTGATAAAAAATGTATTTAAGACGCAATTCATATAACTTTACTTTACTTTATTTTGCCAGTATCACTACAAGTTTTTATCACAGTGTGCAGTGCTGGGAAGCCATTATGAGGGTGTGACACGACATTTTAGAATAAGCTGATATGTTCAAATTTGAATGTAAATGATTCAATAAGCCTATTTAAACCCGTTTTTGGACCCATGGATTACTGTAGCTCAGGTTACTGTAGGTAAAGGTGGGGTTACAGTATCCAATGTCAACCTTAACGAAATTTTATTTTTAAGACGATGTTCGATAGAGAATTTTATGCCGAATAAAAACGTTAGTCAAGTGGAAAGACCAATTTCACGAAAATCGATTGAAAAATGGCAAAAATTTAAAAAAAAACTTTTGAGTTTTTACGGGATATCTCGGTTGAAGGGCAGAAGTACAGTGCGGAGCATAAATATAGACGCCCTCCTCTTTTGCTGTAAACAAAAGTTCTAAACACGCAAAAGATACTGTGTAGATTCGAACTACTCTATATAAAATGTTCTAAAATTCTATGGCCGACTGGCTAAGAGGTCGGACTGGTAACCCAAAACTACCCCAGTTCGATCCCCGCTCGACAAAACTTTTTTTGAGTCAAATGTTTTAATGAATAGTTATACTAGAAACACCTATTTGCCACCACACCTATCAAATACTTCTTTTCTAACTTTTGAAAAATTTAGTCTCCAACCCGGGCTCGGCCCAGGCCGCGGATTCTCGGAGAGCGCGCTGATTGAGCATTCAAAATCGAGAACTCAAAGAAAACTTACTAGAGATGATTATAAACTATGAAATAATATATTTCGGATTTATGCGAAACCCCTATCCCGATTTTCCATAGGTGCGTTTTGCAAATGATTTTTCTTGAAAAATTCGTAAAATGTCCAACTAAATACAAAGTGTGATACTGTAGTTGTAAAATATGCTTATTTGTTTTCGTTAAACATTATAATTAAGTAATATAATAACAAAATGTTTCTATTGTTATAGAAAGTTTTCAAGTTTTGGGGTGGATCCAAACCCTCGATGTTCGACTGTTAACATCCAGGGAATGGCTCGGGCCGGCGCTGAGTACCAAAAACCAGGCTTTTTTCGAAAATCGTTCGATGAAATCGAACGAACAAAAAATGAACAATTCTTATGTGAAAAAGAGATAAACAAAAAGAGCAAATGATTTGGTTTGACTTTAAAAATTACCCGTTTCTACAAAAATAGAACAATAGAGCTTTTGTCAGCCCAACAAAAATAGAACAATAGAAAAATAAATTGGAGGGTTTTAGAAAAACGCAAATCACGCCCGCGTCGTTTTCGAATCTTTCAATGACAAAAATGGAGAATCCCTCTCCGCCTCATTTCGATATGACAATGCCAAACCCCGTTATGCAAAGTAACAAGTCAGCCAATATGTAATCAAAGAGACTTTTGTTAAACAAAGTTAATTAGCAATAGACTAGCAATTACAAAAAGAGGCGCGGTTAGTGCCTCTGTGGCCACAGTTAAATGTTGTCGTCAACTGTGGAGTTTTTTTAGACAGTCTACTGCGAAACATCGTGAGCTCATAAGGAAAGCGCTTTGATCATGTTTTTTGAAAGCCCAAATTTGCTTTTTAAGCCGTTTTCGGGGAGGTTTCCGAAAATTTTACAACCTTATCGGACAGTTTTTACAAAATTTTATCAGAAAGCGAGCGTGATTTGCGTTTTTCTAAAACCCTCCAATTTATTTTTCTATTGTTCTATTTTTGTTGGGCTGACAAAAGCTCTATTGTTCTATTTTTGTAGAAACGGGTAATTTTTAAAGTCAAACCAAATCATTTGCTCTTTTTGTTTATCTCTTTTTCACATAAGATATTGATTTAAATTCTAATTTATTATTTTTTTAAAATAATTTTATTTTTATTACATAATTTAAAAAAAAATTGAATTGGTTTACTTTAAATAATTAAAATGGATTTAAATTCTAATTAATTGAATTTTAGTTAATTTAAAACAAAATTAATATTGGTTTAAAATTTTATAAATTATTTTAAAAAAATTGTAGTTGATTTATATTTTAATTATTTTAAAAAAATTTAATTTAATTTAAGCCCCAAAAATTAGGATTCGGCGTTATGGAAAGCGGTATTATATGCAAATGTGCTCAGTTCAACTGCCTAATAACCTAATTTCAGGTATGGCCTCTCCTGCTCTTGCTGAAGATCCGGCCCCTCCAGTCGCCGGAGAAAACGGCTGGGTCGGCGGTAACAATGGCCCCGAATGGGTAACCTTTTTTTTTTAAATTTGTCTCATTACTCCTTTATTTCAGTTGAGATCAATTCCCCCGTGCCTCATCGGAAGTGACGTCCGGTTCGTCGACATTTCCTCGAGGGCCGAATGGACCCTCTCCTCCTGCAAGAACGGTCGGTTTTGGGGACCCTGTATGCAAATGAATGACTAAAAATCTTAATTTAAAGGTCTAAAAATGTTAATTTAAAGGGTAAAAAATGTTAATTTAAAGGGTAAAAAATGTTAATTTAAAGGACTAAAAATGACAATTTAAAGGTCTACAAATGACAATTTAAAGGTCTAAAAATGTTAATTTAAAGGTCTACAAATGACAATTTAAAGGTCTAAAATGGTTAATTAAAGGTCTACAATGTTAATTTAAAGGTCTAAAATGTTAATCTAAAGGTCTATTTTCAGACGATTCGGGACAATTCGGAGTCCGGCAGCTGCTTTCCGAGAATTTGGGCGAATATTGGCGGAGCACTGGCGGAGGCACGCCCCATTCGATCTCCATCGAATTCCAGAAGAAGACGGACGTCAGCTTCCTCTTCCTCTACTTGGACTACAACCAGGACGAGTCCTACACCCCGCAGATGTAGGGGCCGCGTTTTAGCAACCAAAGGCCGCTTGGACCGCTTTTGGCAATCAAGGGCCGCTTGGACCGCTGTTGACAACCAAAGGCCGCTTAGACCGCTTTTAGGCAACCAAAGGCCGCCTGGACCGCTTTTAGGCAACCGAAGGCCGCCTGGACCGCTTTGACCGCTTTTTGATAAACAAAGGCCGCTTTTTGGCTAATTATTTTTTATAAAAATTAAAATTGATTGAAATTTTAATTAATTATTTAAAAAAAATTAAAATTATTTTATTTTTTAATTTATTTTTCGAAATGTAAATTGATTTTTTTAAAATTTTTTTAAAAATTGATTTACCTTTTAATTAATGATTTAAAAAATATTTTGGTTTAAATTCTTATTAATGTTTTTAAAAAATTAAAGTTAATTCAAGTTTTAATTAATTATCAAAGCTTTTGGTAACAAAATGTCGCTTTTTGGCAACCAAAGGCCGCTTAGAAACAATAAAAAGCTGATTTCAGGGTGGTCCTCCAGGTCGGTTCCTCCCTGTCTATGATGGACTACGAATTCCGCGTGGAATTCGACAAACCAGTCGGCTGGCAGGTAATTTTAAATTGATTTTCAATTGTTTTTATTAAGTTTACATAATTAAAATTTTAAATATTGGCTCACAATGTTACGCTGCAATATTCCTAATTTCAGAAAATCGATATTCGCAAAGAAGGCGGTCGCCCTCGCCGACTCTACGTCCTCAACCTGATCGTCACCCAAAATTTCCAGAACGGAAAGGACAGCCAGATTAGGCAGGATTCTAATTTTATTAATTTTTATTATTTAAAAAAAATTAAAATTAATTAGTTTAAAAAAAATTAAATGGATTTAAATTTTAATTAATTTAAAAATAAAATTGATTTTAATTTTTAATTAATTTTTCTCAGTTTAATTTTTTCTTTAATTTAAAATGTGTAAAATTAAAATCGCGCGCAGCGCGAAGCGCTGCGTGTGATTTGGGTTTGATTTTAATTCTAATAAATTCTTTTTTTTAATAAATTGATTTATATTCCCTATCATTTTATATTGATTTAAATTTTATATAAAAAAATTGATTATTTAATTATTTTAAAAAATTTAAATTAATTTAAAAATAAAATTTAAAAAGTTAAATTAATCACTTATGATAATTAATATTGTAAAAAATTGATTAATGTTTTAATTATTTAAAAATAATAGTTTTTTTTACTAAAATGGATTTAAATTTTTATTGTTTTAAAAAATTGATTCAATTAATTTCCCATTTAGGCGCGCCTGCGTCATCGGCCCCGCGGACCCTGCCTTCCCCAACTTGGTGGCCCATGAGACCCAGAAGCCGTCTCCAGAAGGCGAGGGGAGCGTCTGGATGAACCACCTTCCTCTGCGATAGATCAATCGATAGTTCCGATTTTTGTAATTTGTATTTAAACCGGTATTTGTGATTATTAAAGGACGTGTATTTTTTTAAATGTATTGGCCTTATTGGCAATTAAAAACCTACAGAAATCCGGTCAAGTACAATAACCCCACTTTAAATTACCAGATTACTGTAGTCTTGTGACGTCATCAGCGGATTTTTACCTACAGTAACCTTCCGCCCACCCATTTTGGCCCCATAAAATACCAACCACACGACCAAGGTTCGATCCTGCTCGATGCACTTTTTTTGTCTAGCTCCAATTGGCCAATACAATAACTGGAAACATATTTATGTTTTATTGTTTTTTAACGTTCTAAACAGTATAAAAATTAACTGCACTATTTTTTAAATTCTTAAAAAAGTTTTTATTAAAATTCTCTTTACAAAATGATATTTAATAAAATTATATACATATTTAAGGCATTTTAAATAGTTTAAAATTAATTTCGATTTTTAAATTTTTTTTTTTTAAATTTTTAATGCGAGTTTTCATAGATCAATGTGGTCCGTGATTTGAGAACACTAGTTTCTGGAGACCCATTGGACAAGAAATTATCATATAGCCGGTGCAATTGGGCAAGCAAGACAAGACCAGCCTTTCTCTCTCTCTCTCTCGATCTTCTGAAGGCTACAGTAACCTGCAAATCGAAGTTACGAAGGAGTAAAATCATGAAGATTCAGAAGACACAAGGGTCTCTTGGAGGTCATTTCTGTGAACAAGTTCTTCTAGTCAGGGAGAGGGATGTCTTCAGCTACTTAGACCTCTAATCGATCAACTTTAGTCACTATTTGTTTATTTTCTGAGGAAGAATGATTGAGGAAAGAGATAAAAAGGAAAAAAGGAGATGAAAATATTTCCGAAATCGATTTATACAAATTCTCGACGCATGGCAAATTAGGAAAACATCAGACTCTATGAAAATGGCGAAGGTGGGCTTCTTCACCTGTACGATCTCAGCGTCTTCGCACTCCTCGGCGCATTTCTCCTGAAACAAGGGGAATTTAATGGATCGGAATTTGGAGAAGGAATTTTCCAAAATTTGGGTTGAACCCATTTTGTTGGATTATTTTCGGACCGTCAGGGACATCTTTAAAAAACTTTAACTCATATTTAAGAGCTTGAAAAGTTATTCCAGAAAATATAAAACAGTTTGGGGTTTAAATGCGTGATTTCGGAGAAATCTGCAAATAAAATGCCATTTTTGGCCATTCCAGGCAATATGCAAATGTGGATAACCGCCATTTAGCGAACTACGTGCATGGTGTTTACGCGTCCTTCCAATCAATCGATTTATCCACTTTTCGGTCGTCACTTTTGAATTTTCAATGATCCCGCCTGAAAAGACGCAGAAAACTCTCGTTGTCTGACAAGGTAGCGCCGCGAGTTTGTACGAGATCGGCGGGCGGGGCAAGGGTAATCCCGCCGCTACGGTAATGAGCGCAATATGCAAATTAAGGTCGAAAAGAGGTCCCTGACGGTTCCTTTAACAAAAAAAGAATCCTCACCTCACAGTAACCGTCTGGTGTCCTCTTTCGGACTTGGCTTCGGTCTTCGGAGGCTCCTCTTTCTTCACCAGGGGGAGGCCCTTCTTCTTCTCACTCTTCATGGTCGCCACGGGGACGGGGCTCATCTTAACCTCTAAAATTAGAATAATGCACCCAGGTGATGGTAATCTCATACCGTTTTTGGCTTCCATCGTAACGGGGATTTCCTGGGTGGTTGAGTCGGTCCTGAAAGGATAACATTAATTAAATCAATATTTTCAGGGATTCAAAAGGGCTGGCCTGGGGTGAAACGGTATTACCGTAACGTAAAAACAATTTTAGACCTTTAAATTAACATATTTAGTCCTTTAATTTGACACTTTTAGACCTTTTTAGACCTTTAAATTAACATTTTTATACCTTTAAATTAACATTTTTAGTCCTTTAAATTGCCATTTTTAGACCTTTAAATTTAAGCTTTTAGGCCTTTAAAATGATACTTTTAGAAAAATTTAGGTAATTTAGCCCTTTAAAATTATTTTCTACCGTAAATTCAGTATCAGATCATTAAATAAATACTTGAAGAAGTGATTTAGGCCTTCAAGATTACACTACAAATTCTACGGCGCTGGGAGCCTTGATTTTTGCTTGATGTTACCGATTTTTGACAACCAAAGGCCGCCTGAACCGCTTCCTGGCAACCAAAGGCCGTTTGGGTCGCTTCTTGGCAACCAAAGGCCGCTTGGACCATTTGACAACCATAGGCCGCTTTCTAGCACCCATAGACCACTTGAACCCCTTATTTCATAGCCAAAGGCCGCTTGGACCGCTTTCCGGCAACCAAAGGCCGCTTGGACAGCCCGCCACCTCTCCCTGGCCAGTCCAATTCCAGAAACATTGCCTACCTGATCCTCTTCTCTCCCATCTCCGCTCCGCGCCAATGCCTCAGCGTCCTCTTCGACGGCAATATCGGTCTGTACCCTTTCTCTGAAACCAATTTTCTTTAGCTTTTTGGGAAACCAAGTTCCTACCGTAATCGGGGGACGGTGGGGGTGAGGAGCGCTTGACTCCTACAGACTTGGCTTTAGAAGGCTTAACTTCAGAAGCAGAGGCTTCAGAAGACTTCACAACGAGGGCCGCGTGGACGGACTCTCTGAAAATAACCCCTTCAATTTTAATGTTTTTTTTAATAAAAATATATTTTTTAATAAAAAAACAAATTAGAATTTAAAAAAAAATAAAAATTAAATTATAAAAAAAGTTAATTATTAATTTTTTAATCAAAATTTTATAAATTAAAAAAGTTTTTTTTTAAAAATAAACATTTAAAAGTTTAAAAAAATTAAATTTTAAATATTTAAAAAAAATTACATTTAAAAAAATCAAACTATAATTTTTAAAAATAAGAATTAAATTACAATTTTTTAAGACGGACTCTCTGAAAACAACCCCCTTCAATTAGCAATTTGAGGAGGAAAATTAGCATTTTATGGAGGAAAATTAGAATTTTAAGGAGGAAAATTAGAATTTTAAGGAGGAAAATTAAAATGTTAAGCAAGGAATCTCACACGAGCTTTTTGTTCTGCTCCCTGAGAGAATCGATCTTGTCCCTCTGCCCAGCTATGACGTTGGCCATGTCCTGTGTCTGTTCCTGCCTCTCCTCGACCGTCCGATGGAGCTGGTCCAGGGCCTCCTTCAGCTGCTCCATCTCCTCCTCCCTCTTTTCGTTGAAATCTTCCCAGTCTCCGAGAGAAGCCCTCAGATCCGCCTTCTCTTGGGTGAGAAGAGCCAGGGCGGTCTTCATCGCCTCGGCCTCGGCCGTCTTCTCCTCGTACTTGGCCTCTCCCTCCTTCAGATCCTTCTCCAGCCTCGCCACGTCGACCTTGAGAACCTGAAAATAAGGATAAAGGAAATTAAGATTAAAGGTCTAAAATTAGAATTAAAGGTCTAAAATCGCCCTCCCCGATTAATTATTTATTTAAAAATTGAAGATAAGCTTTAATTTATGTTTAAATAAAAAATGATTTGTGTTAATTAATTATTTTATAAAAAATTTAAAATTGGTTTAATTTTTCATTTATTGGAAAATTAAAATTGATTTAAATTCTAATTAATTAAAAAAATTAAAACTGTTTTAAATTTTAATTGATGTTTTCCTTTAAAAAAATTGATTTATATTTTAATTATTTAAAAAATTGATTAAATTTTAATTAATAATAGTTTTTATAAAATAATATCTTGTTTGTAAAAAAAATAAAACTCAACGCTTAATTAATTTTTAAAAAAATAGATTTAAATTCTCATGAATTAAAAAAACATTTATATTTTAACTATTAAAAAAATTGATTAAATTTTCATTAATAAGAGTTAAAAAAATAATATCAATTTAAATCCATTTAATTATTTTTAAAAAAATAAATTAATAAAAATTGATTTAAGTAAAACTTGGTCTCACCTTCACTTTCTCAGCCTCGGCCTCTCCTTCCTCCACTTGTCTCTCCAACCTGGCCACGTCCGCCTTCAGAGCCTCCAGCTGCTTGGCCTCCTCTTCCTTCAGCTTCAGGTCCTCCTGGAGCATCTTCACATCCTGGAGCTCGTCTTCTGCCTCCTTCAGAAGCTCCTTCTGCCTCACGAGATCCACCGCCTTCAGAAGATCCTTCTGTCTCAGGAGATCCATCTCCTTCTGGAGCGTGGCGTAGGCCTCCTTGGCTGCCTCGCCATCAGCCAAAGCCACCTCGAGGTGCTCCTTCTCCTCCTTCAGAAGCTCGATGGTCTTCTGGAGCTTGTCATCTCCTTCTTTCGCCAGCTCCATCTCCCTCTTCTCCTTCAGAAGCTCCTCCTGAAGCATGGCTTCGGCCTCCTTGAGATTTCCTTCCAGCCTCTTCAGAAGCTCCTTCAGAGCCACCTCCCTCTTCAGAGCCGCCTCTCCCTCCGTCTTCAGAAGCTCCATCTCCTCCTCCTTGGTCTTCTGAATCCTCTGCAGCTCCTCCTTCTCCAGCTTCAGAACCTCCACCTTCGTCTCCCAGAGCTCCTTCTCCCTCTTCAGTCCCTCGACCTCCCTCTCCCACACGCGGGCCTTCTGCTCCAACGCCGCCGCCACCTTCTCCATCTCCTCGATCTTGTCCTTCTTCAATTCGAGCCCGTTCTCCAGGAGAGTGGCCTTCTCTCCCACCGTCTGAAGGGCCTCCTCGGCCGCTTTGAAGCGATCCTCCCACTGCTGCTTGGTGGCCTCGACGTTGGCGTCGAAGAGCTTTCCTGCTACCAGAACAGCCGCCTCCAAATCACCCTTCTCCTTGCGAAGGGCGTCACACTGATCTTGCAGCTGGGACAACACTGAAATTAGCATAATGAGAAGGATCTTTTTTGCACGATTTTTTTGTTTTTGCAGAAAATTTTCGACTTCGAAATCGCCATTGGAGGTGCTTTCGGGCTTACAATGAAACTGGAAAGGACTTTTAGAGATGCAATATGCAAAATTGGGATGGTAATTTCATTTGAAACCGGATTATGGCAAACACCAGAATGTCAGATCTTTTAAGAAAGTTAAATTATATGTTTTACTAAAAAAATTAAATTTTAAATTTTAAATAAAAAATTTAGGAAAAAGTTGATAATTTCAATTGATAATTTTTTTAAAAATTAAGAATTAAATTAAAATTTTAATCTAATAAAATATAAATAAAAAACATTTGTAATGTTAAAAATGTTTTTATTGTAAATTATATATAAATAATTTAATTATAAAAAATTAATTAATGTTTTAAATAAACATTAAAAGAATTTTTATTAAAGAAAAATTAAAATAAAACAATTTTAATTTAAAATTTTCAAATACAAATTTTAAAAAAAAGTAAATTAAAATTTTGATCTAATAAAACATAAATTTAAAAAAAATTGTAATAAAAAAATTAAATTAACAGTTTTTGTAATAAAAAAATTCATTAAATTTATTAAAACTAAAATTAAAATTTTTTTAAAAATTAAAAGTAAGAATCAAAATAATAGCCGTTTGAATAAAAATTTAATTTTAAAATGTTTTAATACAAAAAAGACAAAAAGAAGTGCACCGAGCGGGATCGAACCCCGGTCGTGTGGTTGTTAATCCGAAACTCACCTTTCTGTTGTTCTTTCTTCTCCTTCTTCGTCCTGGCCAACTCCTTTTCCTTCTCCAATGCGCGCTCGGCGTTCTGGCGGCCTATAGCCTTCAATTCCTCCCTAAATTCATTGTTTTATTGATTTATTTAAAGGGAAAATTCATTATTTTCTCAGAAAAAAAACCTACTTGGCGGCTACCCATAGGTCGTAGATTTGCAGGTAGGCCTGTTTGATGTGGCCGCCGCAGTGGATGACCTGCCCGTTGCGGATCTCAGTGGTCTCGCCTGAAATCGATTATTGATTAAATTGATCTCTCTCGTCCTCTGCGTCCCTAACCTCTTCCTCTCTCCGTCTCTAACCCTTCTCTTATCCTCTGCGTCTCTAACTATCAGCAGGTCTCGTTTTCTCTGCGTCTCCAACCTCCCAACTGTCTAGTCGTCACTGCGTCTCTAACCTTCTGCTTCCTCTGCGTATCTAGCCGTTCATACATTTGTATCTGCGTCTCTAACCTGTTTAGACTCCTCTCCCTCTAACCCTCCTCTTTTCCTCTACGTCTCTAACCCCCAAGGCTTGCTTTCTCTGCGTCTCTGACCTAAAAGTTAATCAGATTTCTCTGCTTCTCTGCACCTTAAGTAATCCAATTGTCACGCCATTTCTGCGTCTCTAACTTCCAAACATGGCTCTGCGTCTCTAACCACCGAGGGTCTCGTTTCTCTGTGTCTCTAGCCTCTCTCTCTCTCTCTCTCTCTCTCTCTCACCGACGGCGTGCTCATCTCCGCAGTCGCACTTGTAGATCTTGTCGCCCACGTTGATCCTCATGTATTCTCGTTTGTCGCATCTAATATACCTGAAAAAAATCAATAAATGTTACCGTACAATATGGACACGACAGTCCTTTAAAAACCAAATATAAGACAGTCCTTTAAATTCGCTACGGGACCCAGAAACAGTTAAAAGCAAATCTTCGGCGTTTATGTTAACCGTTTAAAGGACTGACTCCCGTGTCCTACAACAAATCGAAGCCAAATTATCGATTGACGATTCAAGGACTGTCCAATTTAAAGGTCTGAAAATGTTAATAAAATTTTGATGGATTGGGTCCCGAAGCGATTCAGGTACCCATGGGCGGTCCGAAAGTTAAAGGACTGTCCTAAGAACACTTTTCTGTTATTTTACAGTATTTCAATACAAAAATAAATATAAATAATAAAATCGGCTTTAAAAAGTCTCCTACCTCTTTCCTTTCTTAACCGGCGCTAGGATGAGGCTCTGCTGGCAGTCCGGATTGGTGCAATGGACATACCAGTTGCTGGCTGGAATAAACTCCTTTTTACCGCAGTCGTCGCAGACGGCTTCCTTGAAAACCATCTGTCTGAAATAGAGGTGAATTAATCAAAATTAAATAAATAAAAAGCATAAAAATAAACAACTTGTACACAGTTGAATTATAGAAATTATTTTATTTTTATCGGTTATTTTTGAGCATTCCAAAATTTAATCTTGCTTTCATCACAAATAAATTGCTTAATCAGAACGTTACAATTCTATTTTTTAAGCAATTTTAGAAGTAGCATTTCTTTAATAAAAGCCGCTTTTTGGCAACCAAAGGCCGCTTGATCTGCTTATTGAAAATAAAAGCCGATTTTTGCAAATAAAGAATTTATTTATAGAATTTATTTTTAAACCTTGAATTTCTTTAAAATTAAATTAATATTGGCACATAAAATAGAATAATGACTCATTTATTTAGATCAATATGTGCTAAAATTCTTGTTTCAGTTATTTTCAATAGTAAAATAAATATTCAAATTTTCAAGTTACTAAAAATTGAAAATTATGCTAATCACCCCAAAAGTCGACATTTACACCAGTCAGCCGATTTAAAGCGGCTGGAAAAATTTATTTCTAATTAATCAATCATCATTTCACCACAAATCAGCTGTCTTGAAAATCAGAATTTTACGATTTCAAATAAAAATAATTTAAAACCAGGATTCCTAAAAAAAAAAACATAAGTATTTACATTTAAAATAATATTGAAATAAATAAAAATAATATTGAAATAAATTAAAATAATATTAAAATAATGACTCATACATCTCCAGAAATGTGCTAAAATTCATATTTCAGCTATTTTTTTATGTTCTTCTTCAATTCAAGCGAATAATTTTCGTTTAAAAAGCTTGTCCGCTGTTTACACTGGTCTAAACAGCGGACAGACTGTAAACATCAAGCGGACTAGTTGTCCCATTCCATTGCATTAGTCAAATCAACAAGCCGCGGCGTAATCGATGATATTCAAATTATAGCCCGCAATTAAGGAGCCAAAATAGCTGTCAAGTAGCTGGAAACCTAGTTTTCGGGAAATCTAGTCGACAAAAAGGGGGGAGAAGAACCCGAAGAACTAAAAAAAAACAATAAATCCAATGAAAAAGTTCATTTCGAGTACCGGGGACGATGAATTCATACAAGGGTCAATGGCCGGATGGGGACAGGCCACACAGGGGTAGGTTAATTGTGGGAAGGGGGAATTCGGTCCTAATTAGTAATATAGTAATCAATCGTCGTATTTACAAGTATGGTCAAACGAGCACTGGGTGACAGTCTGCGAGGGGAATTGGGGGATGTCTTTCTTCTAGAAGGACTCCAGGGCGCGGATTCCGTCGTCATTGAGCTGGCTGACGGAGTAGAACTGGGCGACGGAGTATTTCTTCTGAACGGCCTGTAGCCTCTCCTGATTCTGCAGCGCCAGCACCGTCTGGGCGAGAAGGCGGGCACCGGCTTGTAGTCCCTCCATCGACCAGTTGATCGTCTCCCTGAAATTGAAGGTTTTATACTTTTTCCAGGACCAAGTAGACTTTAAATACTTCAAGAGGAAGAGGAGGGAAACTCACAGCATCTTCGTGGCGTCGATCTCCACTCCAGCCAGCAGAGTGGCCATGTGGATGCTGATGGCGGCCGTCTGAGAGGGGAGGAAGTGGCACATCCCGGCGTCGAGCAGTGCGATCTCTCCGAGGTACTTGGCCATGGCGTGTTGGCGGGCGTTGAGGGCCATCTCCTTTGAGAGTCGGCGCAGGAAGGCGATGGAGTAGGGCTTCGCCAGCTGCATACTGAAACAATGATGATGAAATTGAGATGATAATTTTTTTTTTAATTTAAAGGTCTAAAAATGTTAATTTAAAGGTCTAACAATGTTAATTTAAAGGTCAAAAAATGTTAATTTAAAGGTCAAAAAATGTTAATTTAAAGGTCTAGATTTTTAATTTAAAGGTCTAAAAATGTTAATTTAAAGGTCTAAAAGAGTTAATTTAAAGGACTAAAAATGTTAATTTAAAGGTATAAAAATGTTAATTTAAAGGCCTAAAAATGACAATTTAAATGTCTGTCAGTCATTTTAAAGGACTAAAAGTACCACTCAAAGGATACTGTAACCGGGTTCCTGGCGAGACCAAAGTTTCGAGGCGCTGCAAAAGGAACTGACCCGCTGGCCTGGAGAACCTTGAGCTCCATCTTCAGCAGATCCCTCTTGACGAAGCTATTGTCGGCGATGAACTCGAAGTCGCTGATGTCCGGCACGTACATCTCCTCGAACTTGGACGCCACGAACCTAGGAATGAATTAGCTCGATAAGGGAATGCTGCAACTCACATGGAGGCCACTCCGACCAGCTGGAGCTCCGCCTTCTCGATCTTCATCTGCCCGATGGAGCAGTCGACCAGGTGGACTGCCAGATGAAGCGTCTCGGGGCAGAAGTGGAAGCGCACATGGACCTAGGGCACATTAGAATGGAGCCAAAGAAAGAAATGCTACCTGGACGAGCCAGTCGATGAGGATGCCCCTCATCTTGGGGGTGACGGTCTTTCCCTCCATGAAGTCCATCGGCGGCGTGAAGGAGGCCTCCCTGGCCAGGAGGTATTGGTACACGTCGTCGGCGAAATCGACGGCCGAGAACTCGCGCTCGATTCCGCGCACTTCGGGGTGGATGATCGGAACTTCTCGGTGGACTGCTGGCTCCACTTTCCTGACCACGGCCTGAAAAAACGGAAATAAGCCAAGGAATCGGATTGCAGTAGCAAGTAGAATAAGCGATTGAATCCAAATGAGGGTACCTTGTTGGTGATGACGCGGGTGTTCTTCTGGTCTGCGAAGGCGCGCCTCGTCGTCGGCTTCAGGATATCCTTGGAGGCGACTCTAGGGACCGCATCCTTGTTCTCCTTCGCCAGGTTGCAGGAGCGGGGGAGGCGCCTCATCTGGTTGTTCATTTTGGGGTGAGATCTGGAAGAAATCGATTAGATAAGTTACAAAAACCATAGGAAGGAGAATGAAGAAACAATAGCAATAACGACGCCTGAAGTTTGTCAAAATATGATTAAAAAGCCATCGCACCACTTGAGGACCAATTGCATCACACATTTTTAAAACTAATTAAACTTTAAAAAGCTTCAAACAGTAATAAAAAGCATTTAGATGATGCAAAACTAGATTCTGATGCAAACATCACAGAAAACTTAAAATTTCGGCAATTTCAGACGATTTCAAGCGGTTTTTAAAGGTTATAATAAGAAAAGCAATTACTTAGCTTAATTAAATATGTAATAAACTACCAATCAACATTTAAAGGGACCACACGTGCTAAACGAATAAAAGCGTACCCAAATGATGCAAAAACTAGATTTAGTGGCAATCGACCGAAAAGCTGGTATTTCGGCAGTTCTACTTCAATAAAATGCTATAAAACACCTATAATCCTACCAAAACAATTAAATAGAATGTAAAAGTCATCGCAGCACATCTTTACCAATTGCATCACAAAAACAGCGTCTTTCGTCAAAAAGCGACTTTCTCTGGTAATTAATAAATAATTACACATTTTTAAAACTAATTACACTTATATAAGCTTTAAACAGTAATTAAAGCAATTAGATGATGCGAAACTAGATTCTGATGCAAACAGGACAGAAGGTGAAGATTTCGACGATTTCAAGCGGTTTTTTGAAGTTCATAAATAGCAAAGCAAACGAATAAGCTCGTCTGAATACATAATAAACTAAATAACATTTACAAATGCGATAAATAAGCAAGAAATGAAGATTTTAACGCTCCAGGCAACTAGCACAGAAAATGAGGATTTCGGCAATTTCAGACGATTTCAAGCGATTTTTTGGTTATAATTAGAAAAGCAATGAATGGGCATATTTTAAGATGTAATAAAATGAGTTAAACTTATAAAAAATCGATAAATAAACAAGAAATGCGGATTCTAGAGTCACAGAACAAAGCGGCGCTTTTTGTAGCTTAAAAAGCATAAAGTTGATCAAAAGTGATGCGATTAGGCTCTAAATAATTAAAATAAGCGTAAAATAATTAATAATAGTAAAAATGATGACAAAACAAAGAGAAGCAACCGTCGGTGGGGAGAACAAAGCCCTGAATGAGCTGAGCCGAAATTCAAACCGTCGGCAAAGTCCGCTCATTACCGTAATCTCGGAATCTCGGTGAGCGAATCGTTGCGGGACCTATAATTCAGAGAGCTATAAATATTTTTAGAAATTAAAACTTTAAAAAAAAACAACGCAGAATCAGACTGAAATTTCTCATAAATCCCTCTTGTTTCTATCCATGGCGATTCAGTTGGCCGCCTGCTGGGTCTGAGAAGTCATTTTCTCCCTCTAGGCCTCTCTCTCTCTCTCTCTCTCTCTCTCTCTCTCTCTCCGAAGAAATGTTGATTACGGTAGTCGACAGATCTTGGTGCCAGAATTTACACGTTAGATGTGCAGGTGGTTCTGATTACGGTGGCAATTGGGGGTGGGAACCTCAAATTTATACATAGGCCGTGGCCAAGTCGGTGGGCTGTGGCCTTGCCCGTGACCAAGTCGGCGACTGCTGTGGCCATAAATTTGAAAATTTCAGGTTCCCACCCCAATTTCTACCGTAATCAACGCCCGCCTGCGCGTCTTTGGCAGTTTGCCATGTCCGGGTGAACTTCCGCGAAATCCTGCCCTGCTTCCCATGGCTTCCGAAGCTACCGTAACCCACTCAGAAGCTACCGTAACCCACTCCCGGAAATTGAAGAGAATTAAGGAATGACAATGCTTTTTATGCTAATCAGGAAGTCAAGTTTCTCTCTTTCTCTCTTATTCACTCACTCTTTTTGTCTTTTCGCTTTCGTTTTCGGCGGATAAACTTGTTTCATAACTTTTTACTCATTTTTGTTTGTTTCTACAGTACGATTTCACCCACTAGGAAATATTTAAATAAAAACAACAAACCTTTAATTTGAAAATTGAATTTCACAATGACTTCGTGGCGGGACCCAGGATCTCTTCAAAAACCTTGCCCGTCTCTCTCTCCATTTTCACTGCAGCTCCGCTTGGCCTATTTCTTCCCACTTTTGTTGATTTATAATCTTCTGGAAGAATAATAAAATATTTAAATATCTAATTTTAACGAAAAAACCAGAAGAAGAAAAGAAATAAGAAAAGTGAAGAAGATGTGTGAACAAAGTGAAACGAGCCATTCAATTCCCTGGAAATTGTTCTTTTTTTAAAGGTTTAACCTGTTTTAATCATCATTTTTACAGTTATTCATTTCCATAATTTCTAATGTGATGCTTTTCTTGCCGAAAAACTGTAAAATTGCGTGTTTGTCCACTAAATGATGACAAATGATGTCTCCTATACCCAACGATTGATTGCGTCACATCGTTAGTTTTGTACATAATTTTTAAAAAAACTCTTTAATTTAATAAGTTAAAAAATATGTAAAATGTGAACATGTAAAATGTATAAATTCTCTTTTCACGTCATTGACCCGCCTATCATCATTTTTATTGCGAGCTCTGTCTCTTTCCGGATATATTCTCTTTTGTTATTTTTTTTGGATGTGAAAACTATTTTTAAACCTGAAATTATTCATTTGAAACAAGATTCAATCTCCAGGCTCCACACAAAAATAGGAAAAAGGACATTTCCACAAAAGAATTTAAAAATAGTTTCTCATTTCTCAGCTATATACTTTTTATTAAACTATTTTGTTTTAATAATAAGAATTTAATCAATACCTTTTTTCAGAAAGGAGAATGGTTTCCTTCACCGTCAATGTGGACCCGGATCGGGCCGATGAATTCATCGAACTCCTAGTGGGCCTTTCTAAATTATCTCTTTTTAATTTAATGTAGCATTAAAAAATATTTTAATTAATCAATGTTATTGATTTTTTTGTTCACTCATAGTGGGTCCTTTTAAATTTTCTCTTTTTCTTTCTGATTAAACAGTTATAAATGTATTTTTGTATTTAAATTAAATAAAAAAATATTTAAATTTAACAAATTGGATAATTTGAATATTCAGAGGGTCAACAACTTCACCGACTCCACCGTCCAGTTGCCCGTGTTTCCCCAGGCGGACCCCCCGCCGTCGAGGGAAGAAGAAGACATCAAACTATTCAACTCCGACGGTTACGATGGCTACCTAGGTAGGAAAGGTTAGAGACGCAGAGAAGAAGAGGCAGAAGGTTAGAGACGCAGATGAAGTAGAGGCAGAAGGTTAGAGACGCAGATGAAGTAGAGGCAGAAGGTTAGAGACGCAGATGAAGTAGAGGCAGAAGGTTAGAGACGCAGAGAAGAAGAGGCGGAAGGTTAGAGACGCAGAGAAGCAGAGGGAGAAGGTTAGAGACGCAGAGAAGCAGAGGGAGAAGGTTAGAGACCCAGAGGAAGCAGGGGGAGAAGGTTAGAGACGCAGAGGAAGCAGAGGCAGAAGGTTAGAGACGCAGAGAAGCAGAGGAAGAAGGTTATAGACGCAGAGGCAGAAGAGTAGAGACGCAGAGAAGTAGAGGCAGAAGGTTGGAGACGCAGAGAAGTAGAGGCAGAATGTTAGAGACGCATTACTTGAAAATTTACTTTTAAACTTGTTTTAATCGCTTTATTCTAATTAAATAATATTTTTTTATATTTCAGAAGACGATATGACCAGAATTACGAGGCGACAGCTCGAGAAGGAAGAGGCCGAACGTCTGGCTGCCGTACGCGGTTGGTTTTATTAATTAACCTATTTTGTCTCTTTTATGATTTTTAACATTTTTAAAGTTTAAAAACTATTTTCTTTGTATTTTAATATTAAAAATTAACTGTTTTAATTTTAGAGGAGAAGCAGGTCTTCACGAAGAGGAATAGCCGGAAGAAGGCGTTCAAGGCCGGGTCTGCCCGTCGGAAGAACATCCCCGCCCAGGAAGAGGTTTGTAAAGTTTTTAATTGATCTAATTTTAAATTTTTAAAAAATTTAAGTTTAAATTAAAATTAAAATTTAAAATTTAAGTTTAAATTTTTTTTAAATTTTCAGGAAGTCATGGAGGACTTTGTAATTATGGATGCTGGCAGTTTGGAGAAAGCGGAAGAAGGCGGCGACCATAACACCGACGAATTAAGTACGTATCGCTTTTTGGCAATCAAAGGCCGCCTTTTGGCAATCAAAGACCGCTTTTTGTAAACCAAAAGCCGCTTGTTGATAACCGGAGGCCGCTTTTTGGCAATGAAAGGCCGCTTTTTGGCAGCCAAAGGCCGCTGAGACCACTTTTGGCATACTTTATGTTTTCTCGTCATGAAATCCATGCAGAACGCACTCAAAATTCCGATGATAAATCAATATGAAACTATTCAAAAATTGATAACGGATTGTATAGATGGCGTGTGAGCGAAAATTTAGTACGTGATGAAGACCGAAGTTGTTATTTTCACCGCATTATTGAATCGATTTAAAATAATGAATATTGATTTAAAATGATGAAATTTTCAGTGCCTCCCTTGCGCAAGAGAAGGGTTACCGTAAAGCTGGAAATCTTCACTCCTCCCTCGTCTCCCGTGCGTTTGAGGCGTGGCACCAGAAACACCGATGACTCTCTTCCGACGGCCTCCCACGACACCAACGACAGCTGTGGTGACCTCGATCACCAGGAGGAAGTCGAAATGAAGCCCTACATTCCGAACAGTGATAGATCGACGATCGTTTGCCGTGTAAGTTTTCAAATTTTTGAAGGAAATTGAATTTTCCAAGGAAAAAAATGTGGAAAATTTAATTTTTCCGCTTAAAAATTGATAAAATCTGTATTTTTCCACTGAAAAATCGAGGAAAATTCAATTTATCAATGAAAACTTGAGAAAAATTCTATTTTCCACTGAAAAAATTGAGGAAATTACTGTTTTTAAACTGAAAAATGGAGAAAATGTTTATTTTTTTCAGTGAAAATTGGAAGAAAACTCCATTTTTTCTAATGAAAAATGAAGGAAAATTCAATTTTTCAACCGAAAATTCAGGAAAATTCCATTTTTTGCACTGAAAATAAATGAAAATTTCCAGCTGTGCGGGAATAAGGGGAGGCGTTCGAGGCCTCGGCAGATGTACCACGTGATGAGCTTCCACACGAAGGAGAGGAGCCTCAAGTGCCCCCATTGCCCTTTCGAAGCGGCCCGGTTAGCTGCTTCATGTTCTAATTATGGCTTCTGTTTCAGTAAGCCGGCTTTGATGGTCCACTTGACCAAACTGCACGCCTCCTACGACGACCCCATCGATATCGTGTGGGTTTTTCTGTCTCTCTCTCTCTCTCTCTCTCTCTCTCTCTCTCTCTTTCTCTTTCTCTTTCTCTCTCTCTCTATCTATCTAACTCTCTCTCTCTTTCTCTCTCTCTATCTATCTAACTCTCTCTCTCTCTCTCTCTCTAACTCTCTCCATTCCAGCACCGATGCCAAGAGGGAGATCTGGGACTTGATGATGAAGCGCTGCTTCCCCGAGTACGCCGACGACACCGGGTTCTACAAGGAGCGCGTCACCACCTACTAACAGAGCTTCCCGTTCCTCCCTCCATATCCCTAATTTGTTATGTTTTAGCCCGTTGTTTCTAGAAATAAAGTATGAAACCCCGTTTTAAAAATTTTAAACATGTTAACTTTTCGTTTCAGAACCCATAGAAGGGCACTCCTGTGACTTTTGAAGCAGTGCTAATAGTCCTTTCGAAAACTGGCGCCACGACTGGGTTAAGATTGAATTTAGATTACTATGAAAGGAAAATCCACACAGTCCTTTAATCTATGAATCTACAGTAATTTTATTTCGTGTCTGGAAAATAGCGGCTTTGGAATTTCCACCTGCCTCATCAAAATGTCAATCACGCGAGTAAGGTTCGATCCCTTCTTTTCTAGATGAAATAATAAGTCAAGAAGAGTTTCATTTCGAATTTCTAACCTTCCAGAACATGGTTGTCTATGCGTCTCTTACTGTCTAATGTCTAACTTTCTCTGCTCCCTCCGCTTTTTAGATCTCTAAGACTCCCTTTATATTTCCGCCTTCTCTGTCTCTCGCGCGCTCTCTCTCTTCCTCACCGCCTACGCCTTTACTTCTCTGCATCTCTACCCCATTTCTCTGGATGCCTGTCTCTGACCTCTGTTTCTCTGCGTCTCTAACGGTATGCGTATCTCATTCTGTGTTTTCTGCGTCTCTAACAGTGCAAGTATCACTGCGTCCCTGCATTCCTCTGCGTCTCGATCTCTGTTTGTCTAGGTTCTCTCACATTCTGTTTAGGTTACTATGTGTCTCTGACTATGTTTCTTACCTTTGAGTCTCTAACCGTCTGATCCTCGCTATAAATTAGTTTTTCTGCGTATCTAACCTCCAAAAAGTCTGATTGACTCTGCGTCTCTAACTGCCAAATGTCTAACTTTCCCTGCTTCTCTGTTCTCTCCGCTTTTGGCGCTATAACAATGAATTGTTTCCTCTGCGTATCTAACTACTGCCAAATTTATATCTCTCAATGCTCCCATTGCTCTCTCTCTCTGCCTCTCTGTCTCTCTCTTTCTCTCTCTCTCTCTCTCTCCCTAAAACCCATTCCATTCTGAAGAAAGGTTTATTAAAAGTTAACGAGAACAGCCGAATCGCTGGGGTGGAGGCAGATATTCCACAAGTATAACAGTGTCAACAGTGTGTGTCTAGTAGGCTAATTCTCTCAGAAAAGGGGTTCTAGGCTCTGTTTCCTTCTGTTCACTGGGGAATGTACACGAGGCTACTCACTACAATCAAAGTACACGAAACACACACACACGGACGAACAAACGAGATCAAACTCAACCAAATTGCTCGCTAACACCGAGAGAAGAGAGCGCACAACCGGTGCAACAATGGGACATTGGTGCCTATCAAAAGGGAGGGGAGGGGTTTCCTGAAAGGGAGCCGTTTTCATTTTCTTCCTGTTTTGGGGAACAAACGGTGCCTAGGAATAAATTAGAGCGGTACATAGGGGGAGAGCGTTGGGAGAGGGGCCTCAGAGCAGGTAGGGCTCCTGTTTGACCGGTGAGACGGGCGCCGTGTTGGTGGGAGTGGCGGCGGCGGCCAGTTGGGTGAGGGCCAGCAGGGGGGAGAGACCTAGGGGGGCCAGGCCGGCCAGAGGGTTAGGGCCGTTGGAGGAGAGCTCCTGGATCTGCTGCTGCAGCTGGTTGATCAGGCCTGGAAAGAGAGGAATCAGTTTTGGAAGAAGGAAGTCACACACGCACATGTGCACACGTCCTCACTCACTCACACATTCACTCACTCTCTCTCTCTCTCTCTTTCTCTCTCTCCCTTGCTCTCTCTGACTCCCTCACACTCTCTCTGTATCTTGCTTAGCAATTGTGTAGTTAGAGACGCAAAGGAATTCTGCGTTAGAGAGCTAAAAGAAGCGGAGGGAGCAGAGAAGCAGAGAAAGTTAGACATTAGGCAGTTAGAGACGCAGAGCCAACTATCTTTATGGGAAGGTTAGAGACGCAGAGTTAACAAGACTGTTTGGTAGTTAGAGACGCAGAAATGACATGCCCATTGGTGCGCTTACATGTTCGAGCGCAGAGAAACAGAGAAACCTGAGTCAGTTATGGTCAAAGACGCAGAGAAAGCAAACCCTGGGGTTAGAGACGCAGAGGAAAAAACAGACTTAGAGACGCCTAGAGGAATTGCTTAGAGACGCAGAGGAAAAGAGGTTGACAAACGAGAGAGAGAGAGAGAGAGAACTTCAATATTCAATCAGCAGCGGAGACAACAGAAAAAAACAGAGAAACATAGACATTAGGGGTTAGAGACGCAGAGTGAACAAGACTGTTTCGAGGTTAGAGACGTAGAAAATGTGTGAGAATTGGATTGATTAGGGTGCAGAGAAGCAGAGAAACCTGTATAACTTTCCGGTCAGAGACGCAGAGAAAGCTGGCCGAGGTTAGAGACGCAGAGGTTAAAAGGATGGCTAGAGACTGAGGGGAAGCTAAACAGCTAGAGACACAGAGAGAAGTTAGAGATGCAGAGGCAGATAGATGCACGAGATAGAGAGATTGAGAGGGTACAGGCAGACATGCAGAAAATTAGCAGTAGCCTGGTTAGAGACGCAGAGGAATCTCAGAGAGTCAAAAGAAGTGGAGTGGGCAGAGAAGCAGAGAAAGCTAGACATTAGGCAGTTAGAGACGCTGAGTCAACTAAATGGTGAGACACACACTGTATCTCTCTTCTCTCGCTCTCTCTCCCCCCTCTCTCTCTTTCGTTCTTTCTTTCTTTCTTTCTCTTCTTTCTCTCTCTCTCCACCTACCCTGCTGATAAAGGTAAGCATTGATGATGGTCTCTCCATAGTTGTAGGTCTCTCCTGAAGCTGCCCTCAACAGCTCCAATCCTCCATAACTTGGCATGGGCTTCGGGAGATCACTCGGAGGGCTGATGGAGGGATTCGACCTCGTGGGGCTGCTGCTTCCAGATCCAGATGAGGTCGCTTCTTCTTTCGGAGCCTCGTTTCCCTTTGATCTGCCGGCGACTCGGGCTGCCGCGCGGTTCCTCCTTCTGAGCGTCTGCTTGTCGGACAGCTCTGGGACGACGGTCCAGAAGTGGCCTAAAATTTGAATTGTTTATGATCTTCAGTAGAACTTTGAGGTGCTAATTGGGTATGTTTTTTGCAGGTCTAGGGAAAGTTTATTTAGAGAGGTCGCCGTCAGAATGCGTTGGTTTTTGGTGTTTGGATTCGTGGAGGAAATGAGACTTTGGTTTGGAGAGAGAGAGAGAGAGAGAGAGAGAGAGAGAGAGAGAGAGAGAGAGAGAAGGAGGGAGGGAGGGAGGGAGGGAGATAGAGACCCTCTTCAATCTCTCTCTCTACCAATCTCTTACTAACTTTCTATCTCTCTAACTCTCTCAATCTAACATAAATCTCTCTCTAACACTTTCTTACTATCTCTATCTCTCTAATTCTCTCTCTAACGCTCTCTATTTCTCTGTTTCTATCTCTCATAACTGTCTTTCTCTCTAACTCTCTATGTCTACCACTCTCTATCTGTATAACTCTGTCTCTGCCTGTCTCTTCATTCTGTCTCTCTCACTCCTAACCCTCTCTAAAGAGTGAAAGTTGTTTTCGCTTCCCTCTGCCCATTGTCAGTCCGATCTTTCGATCTCCGCGCCATTTAGGCTCCAACTACCGTACCCCTGCTCATTCTTTGCTCTCCCAAATGTTTTGCCCAGCTGTCCCTCCTCTCTCTCTATTGGCTGGCGTTCCCTCCGGAACGTTCTCTGTGCTGGCCGTTGTTGTTTACGGCTGAGGCTTGTGTGCAACCCCTCAGGGGACCCTGACCGGAGTTGCAAACCGACGGAGGAGCGAGTGACGGGGGACGATTAATCAGGCCCCCTTCGGAACGTCGATACACGTTGCGGGGAGGGAGGGAATATAGAGCGAAGCATGTAAACAGCCGCCGGCCGAAGGTCGCCCCGAGAGGGGAGAGAACAGCAAAGATCCGTCGACCGCCCGTGCAGAGGATAATTCGGGCCGCGCAATTAGACCTTTAACCGGGAACGAACGAACGTTCCGGTCTTTTAAATGGTCTTGTCCGATGCTTAGCAAGAAGGGGGTAATTAGCAACAGGGCGCGGTTACGCAGATTAGACCTTTAATTGCAGGATTGTAACTACAGTAGGAGATTTCCAGTTGTTTTGTCAATGCGTTCATTTACACCTTTAACTGATGATCTTCTATTAGACCTTTAAATTTAAAACTTTGAAATTAGCAGTGGGGCGCGATTACGCAGATTAGACCTTTAATTGTTGGAGGCGCTACAAGGACCCCCTTAAAGGGGGAATTCCGGTTGATCCTTTTATTTCTACAGTCATTTAGACCTTTAATTGAAGATATTAAAGGGGGAGAAATTAGCAACAGGGCGAGTTTACGCAGATTAGACCTTTAATTGCAGAATTGTAACTACAATAGGAGATTTCTGGCCGTTCATTTGAGTTGCTACATTCATTTAGATCTTTTAATCATCGATTGTTGATTAGACCTTTAAATTTAACCGTTAAACAGGAAATTAGCAACAGGGCGCGTTTACGATTGAAACTGTAATAGGCGATTTCTGGTTGTTCCTTTCAGTTGTTATATTCATTTAGACCTTTAAATTAAGATCTTCTATTAGACCTTTAAATTGATCCCTTAAATAGGAAATTAGTAATGGAGCGCGATTACGCAGCTTGGAACTTTAATTGTTGGGTACAAACGTTTTCTGGTTGTTTCTTTGTATTTCTAAATTTTTAGACCTTTAATTGGCAGATATATTATTAGACCTTTAAATTTAACCCCCAGAACTCCAAATCAACATCCAAATCCTCATATTAGACCTTTAATCAGCCATATTGTGGCAACAAATTGCAGGTGTGCCGATTTGTAGCCGCAATTAGACTCTCAATTGAATCCACGCATGAATAGACCTTTAATCAGGGCTGAAGCGGTTTATTAGCAATGGAGCACGGTTGTGTTTCGCTGTTCCGATGGTCCGAGCGGAAGTTTATAGCATGGTCCCGGTTGTAATTAGACCTTAAATTGCAGCCACGCATGACGTTAGACCTTTAATCGGGCCCGCAATGAGGAAGTTGATTAGGGCAGGTTTTTGGCAATGGAGCGAGGAAACTGTCTGCTTTTGGGTGACACATATGGTGCAGTGGTAAGTGAACTGGTGGGAGAAAATCAGTCGAGGGTTCGAATCCTCTGTGATGCAGATAGTTTTTCTAGGCTTAAATTTGGTGATTATAGCAATTTTATGTATCAGTGGTGTAGTGGTAAGAGCACTGGTGGCAAGAAATCACTCGATGGTTCGAATCCCATCGGTGAATAAATTGATTTTGAGGGGTATAGCAATTTAAAAATTATTAAAATAATTTTAAAAAGGACCCCTGACTGGCCCAGCGAGGTGGCGCAGTGGTAGTGTTTTCTCCCCCGTTGGCCAATAATTCCCCTCAAACTCTCCCTCAAAAAGGGTGTTTGCCGGGCTGCGGTTTGGCCTCTGGCCTGCGCATGTTGCGCGGCGGCAGCGCGGCGCACAAACATCCAGTAAACATGTAAACACGCGAGGAGCGCTCAATAGACCGAAGCACAGCTGGGAGGCCCTTCGACGGCAAATTCCACAACGGAAGTGCACCCGAAAACACACAAAAACGGGCCATTCCGGGAGCGGAGGGGGGCGCTGGAGGGCATTCGTCTTTGTTTGTTTTGGAAATGGAGCCCCGAAATGCGGAAGAGGGAAAATGAGCTGCTGTTCGGGTGAAGAACCTAGCAGTTCCCATGTGCAATATTATTAAAAAGGTAGCTTTAACTGTTGTGGCCGCAGCGGTGTTCTTATACCATCGCGCGGGCGTAGCGTACAGATCACCCCGTGGCCGAGGGGTTAGGCGCCCGGACTATTAATCTACAGGCGCAATGAGGTTATTGGTTCGACCCATGCTATCGTTTGTCTTTTTGCTTTTATAGAATTTAGCAAGTTACGTACCTACAACTCCACTGGCCGATGTCTGCTTGAGCGGTAATTTCACAAAACAGTCGTGTAGGCTCAAATTGTGTCTGATCGAGTTCTGCCATCCCCATTGGTCCGGCCTGTGTCTGTAGTAGGGGTGGAGTAGTCGAATGACCTGAAAATAACCCATAAAATGCCCGTCGGATCGAAAATATCCCCGAAAAACTTCCCGGAAAATAAATCGATGCTTGTCCCCGCTTCCGCGTATTTGCATGGTGTTTTTGCACTCGAGAGAGCGCGCCGTCGCAAAAAAGTGCAACCGGAACATGACGTCATCGCGCTCCACGGCCAATTAGACCTTTAGACTCCTGACCAGTTGGTTTGCTTTGTGTTAAGGTTTGTGTCAGTTTTCTCTCCAGTCAGCAAAGTAACCGCGCTCTGCGGCTAATCCCTACTCGCGTCAACTGATAACACTTTCGAAACATTTGTAGTTCGTACTTTTTAGCTGTTTATTTTTGTATTTCAATCTGGAATTTTTGATTTAAAACATCAAAAATCAATTTTTGATGTTTTATTTTGAATTCTTGCCCGCTTTTTCATCAATGTTTTCACGCCGCCGCGGAAACGGAGAAGAGCGAAAAGTGGTCGTAAAGCATACCCATCAAACTAGAACATATCGGCCCGTATCGGGGCGCTTTGTTACAAAAGAGGAGACCAAAGAACCGTGTCGTACAGCGGACCACGCGAGAATATAGGTGCATCGCGCACCCAGAACTTTGAGGGGTGCGTAGCGCAGAGGTAACGCTTTTGCTCGGCGCCCGCAAGATCAGGGGATCGATCCTGCCCGTGGCAATTTGCCCCTTTTTGGAAAACATGTATTCTTTTGGCTTTAGAATACGTTTGAATGACAAATCCTGTTTTTTTTCGATCACAAACCCTCTGCTTCGGTATGTCGCAATCAAAAATGCACGTGTGAAAATCGTCTTTGCCAAATAACAGTGCAAACACGGCGAATGGGCCGTAAATCCGGTGAATCAGTGGTCTTTCGCTCGCACAGCACATAAAAATGGAATTATGGGCTTCGCAACACCTCAAATAACTAATAAATCGACGCAAGACAACGGAAAATAAACATTCCTGTGTCATTTTGCAAAGATATGACAAAAATGAAGCTGATTTCGAAATCTGCGCAGTTTTAAACCATAAAACCATATTTTTGCTAAAATTTGATTGTTTTGGCGTAAACGTGCTCTGTTGCTAATTTTGGGCGCGCGCGTTGCGGCAGCGTCGCGGCCGGTGCGCGCCAGGCGGTAATTGTGCTTCTAATTGATCGTTTTTAATTGTAAAAAGCGTTTGAAGGACAAAAATTTCATTTCATTTTGATGGACAGGCCACCCTTCTATCAGAATCCTTCATTTTTCTTTGTTTTTAAAGGTCTAGCTGAACACCTGATGCCACGGCCTACGCCGATCCGTCTGTCAAAACATTGTTCGGTGAACACCACTCTCGCGATCGCCCATTTCTCATTGCAAGCAGAGAAAAAGAGAAAAATCCTGGCCGGCTGGCGCCAACTGGCGACCGGCTGGCACTCGTCCACATGTGTTGTAATTCTCTCTCTCGCGCGCGCTTTTCCGCGAGAAGCCATCAAAACAGCGTAGTGTTTCCCGCTCCCCACTCTCACGCACTCCGAAACGGGGTCAGCCGGCCGCGCTCCTGGCACCGGACAAGTGCGCGCCGACTTTCGCAACGACATCCGTGTTCCAGTGAGCCGCGATGACAATTAATGGCCTGAACCAGGTTGCGAAATGGTTGTTCCCGAAAGTAAAAAGATCTAAGATCCTGCAGCAGCGCGGGGAGGGGGATTTATAGGCGCGCGGCTTGGCCACTACTCCAGGTCACCACATGGTATAGCGGTTAGCGGATCTTTTTTGGACCCAACAGGTTGTTGGTTCGATTCCCCACCAGTTATTTTATCTTTTGCATCTGTAGAAAAGTACTAAATGGGTATTCTTATGACTTAAAAGCCATTTTGAAATTTGAAAATGAGAAGAAACCTGGTTAAAATAAGAATGAGCTCACCTGGTAGATTTCATTGAGTTTCAGGCGTTTCTCGGGGCTGCTCTCGATCGCTTCAATGATCAGATCCTTGTAGGAGAGCGACGGTCTCTCGAAATGCTCCAGGCGTGGGGCCTCGGTCCCCGTGGGTACCGAAGGAGTGGCTTCCGTTGCGTCTGTGGCCGCCGTCGCCGCAGCCGCCTGAACTGCTGCCGCCTGCGCCGCCAGGAATTCCATTTCTGCAAGTGGAAACTATGATTTTACTTTCAAAGCGGTCAAAACAATAGGGTGAGAGGGGATCACGAGAGGGAGAGTGGAGGAAACCAGCAAAAATGAGGGAAAACAGCGGTTTAAGCGGATTCCGACCACGGAAATGGAATCAGGAGGTGGGAAAACATGCCCTTCCATGTGGAATTTATTATAGTCTGCAGAAAAGGCAGAGAAATGATTATTTCGCGCGCCCGCGCGGTATTGATTGATTGGCGGCGCGCCTGCCCTTAATTATTGTAGCTACCGTATGATTTCAACAATCAGTATATGCAATCGACGCGGAATTTGATTGTGATTCCAAATATGCACTTTAAAATACTAGAATTTGAAGTTTAGGCCTTTAAAACTAGGAAAAACCTCTTTCGGACTTTGGAACCGGGGTCACAATTCGGGCAGAATCCAAGTTGGCGTTTGTCCGTGAGCGCGCGGCGCCAAAAACAAACAGAAAACAGTGACGCCCGGCTGGCAATAAAGGCGACAGCGGCTGGCAGCAGGAAGGGAGGAGAAGAAGGCGAAACATCGAGAAGAATGACCGTCCGTCGATTACGGTCGCGCGTGAAAAAAACACGAAAAATGACGACAGACGGCTGGCGAGAACGCGAAAGAAGGGTTAAATCAGCAGAAGGAGAAAGAAAGGTGTGATCTATGAGAAAATTAGGGGGGGGGGGGAAGGGAAAACAAGGCGTGGTTCAGTGGAGAAAGGGGTGGTCGGGTAAAGATCATCAAGGTTCGAATCCACCCCCTTTCTTTCTCTCTCTCTCTTTCTCTCTCTCTCTCTCTCTCTCTCTATTCTCTCTCTCTCTCTATTCTCTCTCTCTCTCTCTATTCTCTCTCTCTTCGGTCAAGGATTTCGTGTATTTTCTCAAAGAAATCGAGCCTACGCGCTGTTTTTCAACGAAATGCTGGATTGTTTCTCAGAAACTTTGGTATTTTTATCCTGATAAGGTCGCAAAATCAAAGCCGCGGGACATAAAATGCAACGCCACAGGTGAAAATAACACACCACGTGGTGAAAAATGCTATTTTCACTTTTTTATAGTTTAATACTTTAAATTTCGATTAAAATGTGGCATAAAACTCCAAATTTCGATTAAAAACTGATTTTAGGCCAAACTTGAAAAACCGGCGTAAATGCGCTCTATTGCGCGCGCTGCGGTTGCGTCGCGGTCACAGCAGCGGCCGCAGCGCGCGCAGTGGAGCGTTTTTTGTTGAATGAACCGAAAAAAAATTTAAAAACAAAGGTCAAAGACCAAAAAAATGAGGTGTTTTGTCCCGGAAGACGCGGAATTCAGGCGCAAAAACTGTAACAAAGCGTTGAAAATAGCGATTCTATCGCCCGAAAAGTGCGCCGTGCGAGAGATTTCGCGGGGGCACGGCGTGGACTCGGTACGGCGTGGATCGGAATCAGTAGTGGAATTCCATGAACCGCGAATCCGCCCAAAACAGGGTGGTCAGGCTGGGAGGGCACTCGAAATCAGGGGGATCCGCGCGAAATTGAGGAGTTTGGGGGGAATGAAGAATTGGACCACCCAGACTCTGAAGAAGAAGCTAAATGGGTGGTCCAGAGTGGGTAGTCCGGAATGGGTGGTCCTTCACTCTCTGGGTGGCCGCAGAATAAGGGGAGATCGTACAGTGCCGGATCGGGTGTTTTGCAAAGCGGCGGCGGACGCGCGGCCAGATAAGTCTGACTACAAGGAAAAGCAGGCAGATAACTGACGACACGGCGCCTGTGGACCAACAAAGAAACAAGATAAGAAGCACACGAAACGACAGCCTCGGGGCGAAAGCGGGCGCCAGCACACGCTTTTTTGAGCAAGGCATGTGACGCCTCGGATGAGCAGGAGAAAAAATTATCTACGGGCGTCTGTGGGCAAAATACAAGGAAATTGATAGGGAAAGCAGGGAAAAACAAGGAGAGAAAGTTTTGGGGAGATAGAGGGAGAGAGAGACAGAGATAGAGAGATAGAGAGAGAGAGAGAGAGAGAGAGAGAAAGTGAGACAGAGAGAGAGAGATAAAGATAGAGACTAAGACAGAGAGAGGGAGAGAGGGAGAGAGAGAGGGAGAGAGTGAGAGAGGGAGAGAGAAAGAGAGAAAAAGAAAGAGAAAGGGAGAGAGAGAGATAGAGAGAGGAGAGAGAGGGAGAGGGAGAGACAGACAGAGAGAGGGAGAGAGAAACCGAGTAAGAGAGGGAGAGAGAGAGAGAGAGAGAGAGAGAGAGAGAGAGAGAGAGAGAGAGAGAGAGAGAGAAACATAGAGACAGAGCTGAAAGTACGTAGTGTCTATGAATATCTCCAGTATTATCACCAGGAATAATAAAAACCACCTGACACTGAAATCAGGTTGCACTTAACCACGGGACTAGAACCAACCAGGAAGAGACTAAGACCACCGAACTGTAAGGGTTCAGAGAGCATTTTCTCAATGCAGACACATGCCCTTCGAGTAATCGGGCACGAGTGAGTGATCTTTGTGATTCAACTGAAGATTTTAGAGTACAAATGCAAAAGATTAAAAGAGCAGGGGATCCGAACCAGGGACCTCTGGAGTGGTGGTACCGGGAGCTAACCGCCTGAGCTATTGCGCGCTTAGAGTTAGTGAGGCGAGACGCGGTCAAAAGGGACGTGCAGCGGCGGAGGTGCAGTATACAGTACGCGCGCAATAACACGAAAATTGATGCTATTTGTGTGTGTTTCAGGGGGGACACGTGAATGGCGCGAGTGGTAGTTATGTTCGAGAGAGAAAACAAACTGTGTGACATGCTGTTTTCCACAAACACAAAGTGCTGCCAGAGGACGCTATTTTCGGCGGCCTGCTGGCCGCTGTTTTGCACATTCTCCGGCGATTTCCTTGTTTTTCGCAGTTGGAAACAGGTGAATGGCAGTGTTTTCGATGAAAAACGGGACAGAAACGAATGGCCAGCGAAATACCGATGTTTTCATAGCTGGAATTCGAGCAGAAAACACCAAAATTTACCATTTAGGCACTAAAATCAATTAAAATACGCTAAAAACGAATAAAAATACAAAAATATATTTGAATTTTAAATTCTTTATCATAAAGTGGCCGCAGGGCTGCAAAAGTCTCGCGCGGTGCGGTCGCGTCGCGGTCGTCGGCTAGGTTCTAGCTGGAGCACCAAAAATGTACCCAAAATTCTTAGATTTGGCATTTAAAATGTAATTTTTGATAAAATTTAGAATTTTTCCTTGAAAATACATTTTTGAACTTGAAAATCGAAAATTAGTCAATTGCGGCGTGGACGTGTTGCGGTCGCGGTGCGGTTTTGAATTAGAGCGCGTTTACGTAACATTATACTTCAAAATTTAGTTTTTATAACGTTTTTTATCGAATATTTGTAAAGTTAGCGTGTTTTAGCGCGTTTTGGGATACTGTAATCTAAAGCGTAGCGGTTGCGTCGCGGCCGACTGTCAGATGGAGCGCGATTACCAATTTCTCCTTAACTTAACTACTTTTCTTATTAAAAGCGTATATATTTGAAAAATAAATTGAAAATACCACGTAATGTTGAAAAATAGGGTGATTGAAAATTCCCCCGCGTGAGAGAAGGGCAAAAAGGCTATTTTCGGAAAGCCACAACATAAATCAGAGTTCAAGAATCCAATGAAACGTGGGCAGCTGTTATTCTATTGCCGAAATTGTGGTTTGTGAGAGAAGATGAGAAGAATTGATGAAAACATTCGAGAGAGCAAAGTTTTACGATTGAAGAGCCCGAGGGTAAAGGGGGACTGTTGAGCAGAAGGTCAGGGGTTCGAGTCCTCTACAGTGAAAACCTTTTGCTTTTTGTGGAAGAAGGCGAAAGGAGTGTGGTTTTGCGGAACGTGGTCGCTTCCCGGGCGAAAGGGAGAGTTCGGGGCGAAAGTATAGAGGGGGAGATGCGATCGGCTGCCCAAGTGGGTCGCGCATCCGCGCGCGCCGCCCAACAAAATGTTTCATAAACTACACAATCCCCGACTTGTGCGCCCCGAGAGAGGATCCGGCACGGAAAACATGTTTCGCGCCGAAGGGAGGACGGGAGAGGACCGGAAGAGGAGGAAAGGAGTGGGACGAAAACGGCCGCCTGCGCGAGAGAGAGGGGAGCGCGGTTCTTTTTTGGAAGCAGATGGCCGAGAGAGAGAGAGAGGCACATGGGCTGGAAAAAGTGGGATATGCACTTTTGGAGCGGAAAGGGGAGAAATCCGCCGAGAGAATGGTACGCATTGCGAAATTTTGCGTTTGAAACAGGAAAAATCACGTAAAACGGTTGTTTTTAAGAATTTCAGACTTTAAACACTTGGAAATCTTCAAAAATAGCTAAAACACATTTGAATGAGCCTACAAACATAAAAAGCCCCGATGGGGATCGAACCCTCGTCCCTTTTCTCATAACCTGATTTTCCCCACTGCACTACCTGTTGCTCAAAAGTTAGGCGATCAATTCTGCGATGACAAATCATCTTTTGTTAAGAAATTTCAATTTCACAATCTTTGAAAATCATTCACAGCTAGCGGAATCGAACCCTCGTTACTTTTCTCACAGCAAAAATTTTCACCACTGCGCCACCTGCCATCACAAATTTATCACAATGGTGATAAAAAAACGCATTGTATTTTTTTTAAAATACTTTAAAATTTTATAACCGTTTTAAAATTGTTAGCGGCGAGGGGGATCGAACCTTTGTCACTTTTCTCATTCCACAATTTTCACTACTGCGCCACGGAACATCCCAAATTTAGTCATTGTGGCATAAATAGGGGATAAAATCAATAAAATTCAGTTTTACATCGATTCATAAATTTTGGCATCAAGGGGGAATCGAACCATCGTTACTTTTCTTATACCTAGTTTTTCTCCACTTTGCCACCATTCATTATAAATTTTGGTCATTTGGTGATTAAAAACGATTTATATTAAGTAAAATCACTTTGTTTTAAAAATATTAATTGAGAGGGGGATCGAACCATCGTCACTTTTCTCGTAATTCTCGCTTTCAAATGGAAAATTGATTTTCCGAGTTTAATTTTCTGTGCTTTTCGGCTTTTTGCAAAAAAACGTTTCTGGTGTTTTGAAGGGGATCGAACCAGAGACCTGTAGATCCGTAACTATTGGACTATTTCTTAGTGTTTTAAAGTTTAAAATGATGATTTATTGATAAAAAATTGTTAAAGGTCTAATAAAATAAAGGTTTAACAGGAAAAGTTTGGAAAGTTTTGGCACCGGCGGGGATCGAACCCACAACCTTTAGCGCCATAGTGGGAAATCGGTTTCTGGGGATCTGAGGCAGGTGAAAACGAGGTGGATGACGAATGCTAGCATAAAGTGGGGAAACATGTTTGTTTTTAATCAGTTTACGCAAGCCTCGGGGGCTGATGAGGAGAAATCAACGGGCGTCACAAAGCAGCTGCCCCCCTCTCCCTCCTTTCCGAGAGATCATTCAGCCTCGCTCATTCACCGCGAGAAACGGGGAAATGGAGGCTTTTCTGAGGCGGAAAATAGCGTCTAATTCGTTTCGTGCTTTGATTTCCAAGGGGTGAAAGTCGGAGAGGAGAGCGCGAAAAAAGCCATCGCCGAGACACGTGATGTCTCCCGAAACACGCCCGCCAAAGCAACAATTGTTCCAGCGGATCAAAATAGCCCCCAGGAAGAGTGGAAGAACGCCGGAAGTTTGCATTAAACTACGGAAGTTTAATTTTGAGAGCCAACTGCGCGCGCGGCTCATACTTAACCCACACCTACAGCTTTACCCTGAGTGATCCCATAGCCCATCGGTAACGCTCTTGTTTTGCAACCAGGAGTTACGGCCCGCCTTCGGCGGTCCTACACTCCTGGCATGTGTGGAATCAGCACATCAGTAGCTTTCGACTAATACTGCATTTGTTGGTGAAAGTTGGTTAAAGACCGAAACCGTAAGAAACTTCAACCTCTCAACGCAATTGTGGCATAGCCACCGTGTGAAAAATTTCAATCAACTACATCCAAAGTGAAAATACATAATAACATAAGGTTAGAAACATACATTAAATTGGGGGTCCGAGTGTGGCCTGCTGACCCTCCCAAATGTCATAGGTGGGACTCTGTCAAATTATTCGCAGTTATTTCCCCTCGACGTGGCTAATTTATTGGAATTTAAAGGCAGAGGGTCACGAAAATTTAGGTTAACAACATTTTCCAGAAATGTGTTATTTTACTTTGTATTTGCTTCAGTTACTGTTAGCAGCACTCTGCTTTAAACGTTACAGCCAAAAAACAACCGTTTGAATTGCGCGCGCATCCGCCTAGCACCGCAAATGGAGGGAAATTCAAACGTGAAAACTTAACTTTTTTGAAATATCGGTTGTTTTCCCCTGAAATTTCTCTTTTTAAGGTTTTTAAATGATTGTAATACATAAGAAAATACAAATATACCCACTAACACAAAATTATTATATTGTTTTCCGTTAAAAGCGTTTTAGAGCCATTAGGACGTGAAATAGAGTAATTGGCAGGGCGATCTTGCTATTTACTGCAAACTGAGTGTCCTGAAGCCCGTTTTTTGCTCTTTATATTACAAATATAAAAGAAAACCCCTTGCCCTCGTTTAAAATACCGATTTTAGCCCAAAATTAAGCCAAAACGCATTTGCCGCATACTTTTGCAGCCTTGCAATGTGCGCGCACTCTTTTCGCGGCGTGGATCATCTCAGACCCCCCTAAGCCATCGCGGGAGAATTTTAATTCCAAAAATCGAAACTTTGAATGGCTGCCAAACGCTTTAAACTTATTTTGACAGGGTCATATTTGAAGTATGGGTTAAACATATATATACAAAATAAAATAATAAAAAAAGTTTTTTCGTGACCATCTGCCTTTAAATCAATATAATGGCAAATTAACAGGTACATCAGAATATAAAACAATTTTTTTAAAATTAATACGTTACTGTTTTTTATATAGGGTATAACGTAAAATTTGATACTTTCGAACATCAAATGCTCCAAACAGGAATCGATAAACAATTTTGATTAAAAGATAGAAAGTGTGTACAATATGTTTTTAATAAAAATACACTTTCCAAATAAGAAAACAAATTGATTCTCAAACCTTGAAAACGAATCGCCCGCAGACAAATAATCACAAAAGTTTAACCTACAAACCTTAACCATGAAAATAGCAGTATAATTCGCTTTCTTTCTTTGCGGGAAATTCGTTTTCAAGGATTGAGAATCAATTTGTTTTCTTATTTGGAAATTGTATTTTTTATTGAAAAACTTTTCTACATTCCGAACTCTTACTTTTATACGTTAGTCTTTTCACACATATAGAAATTGGGTTCTCGTTTTTTCCAATACGTGGGTCGTCTGAGAGTTCTCCATGAGTCCATTCGTTAGTATCGGTTGCAGGTGAATAGGGATTATTTGTCATTTAATAGCCCTGGAAAATGTCCCACCAAAACTTTGGTTGCACTGAAGTAGAGGAGCAGCAGTTCATAGAGAAATGGTAATAAAATGGAGGACCGACCACCCTCAGGGGTGCAGCGAGGAAGAATGACCTCCAAGGCTGCAACCCCACGTGGCGGTTTTCACGTAGGCCGGCCATTTCCAACCGAAAATGGCCAAATCCACGAGGAAATAAATCCGCGTGTGAGACTCACTCTGAAGCTTTTCGGCCAAAAAATAGGCTGATTGCGAGACAACCGGCGAGAGAAAGGCGAGAGATAGGGGAAATGAGGAGGCGCAGGCAGCGCACGTAGCTAGCGCACTTTCACCCTGGGACATCACACAAACACACAAAAGGAGACCATAAGCGAATTGTATAAAGGCGGATCTAAAGGTCCCTGGTTCGGATCCCTATACTCCCAAACATGTTTGTCTTCTAGAATTCACATTTTGAAACAAAGATCAAACTGTTTTGTCTGTCTTCCCCATGAATACAATTTTTCGCCGCTCAAAATACGGATCAGAAACCGGCGGCTTATTCATGCGGCGAGACATCAAAGAATTCTATAATTTCGCATCATTTTATCAAAGATCTTTTAATTGAATTTCAATATTAAAATGAGTCATTTGAATTATGAAATGCAATTTGTCTAGTTGGCCGAGTGGATCAGATCTAGGTTGCGAGTAAAACAATGCAGGTTCGATCCCTGTCGCGGTCAATTTCTCTTTTTTATTCTAAATTTATCAAAATTGAACTTATTTGATAAAATAAACGTTTTTTGCCGTTTTTGGTGAGTTGCGCGGATGGCCGAGTGGTAGTGGGTTAGGCGCCAAGAAAAACAACCTTGGTTCGATTCCCGCCGGTTACATTTACATTTTCCGTGGCTATTTTTATCTTTTCCATGATTCAAAACAAAATAATCTCTAATCCCTGACTTTTAAAATGTTTGTAGCCTCCATTTCCTTTTTGTCGCAACGTCAATCGGCGAAAAAACAGCGAAAACAGAAACTTTCTCGCAAAATAAATCGCAAATAACCTTAAAAACTGAAAAACACCGCCTTCTTCCGGTGAAATCAGAGATATTTCCCCCGAAACCGGCAATTCACCGGCGGCGGAAAGGCTGTAATTTTCGAAAACACGACGAAAACGGCGTGGGAAAACGGGAAATCCGTGGAATTTTTAGAAATTTCCGGACGTGGGAATGAAAATAAACCGGAAACCGGGGGGAGACGGTGAATAATGAGAGTGGGGTGACGTGAGCGGGGAAAACACAGCTCATCTCATCTTTTGTAGCCGCCAGAAAGGCAAAGTCAGCCCAGAAAGGGGCAGAGATAAGACCTGGGACTTGCCTGTTGTTTGTTTTGGTTCAGGAATCGCATGACTTGCGGAAAAAGAAGAAAGGTCTGGAGACGGGGACTTTCCGCGGTGCGCCCCACGTTATAAGGGACCAACCCTGCGAGCGCCGACCCCCCTCGATGGCCGAGGGGTAGCGCCCTCGCTTGGGAATCAAAAGGTCGAGAGATCGAATCCTCCCTGAGTCATTTTGTTTTGCACAGTAAGGAAAATAAGTCATTGGCTGTTTGCGCCCCTTTTAATAAGTTTGCGTTCGAATTTTCCGCAACTCAGCATTCCCATTGAACATAAATAGAGAGAAAACAGGCTAATTTGATGTTTACAGCTTAGAAACTGTTAACAACGGGCAGCTGAGTCAGAAAACGAAATATACGACCAACAAGCTCTATTTCTGCTCGAGAGGGATCGAACCAGAAATTGATTTCTCAACAGAGGCGTTTACTCACTGCGCCATTTGCCAGTTGCGAAAAATCTTTAAAATAGCGTTGTTTAAAACCAACAAACTTCAAAAAATTAGATTTTAAAAAGTTTTCGCTCGAGGGGATCCGAACCATGGACATTTTTCTCACAGCGCGAAGTTACCAACTGCGCCATTGAGCAAGAAAATAAAATTAATTTAGGATTTTGTTAAAATAAGGTTAAAAGACAGTTAAAAAGTCAACAGAAAAAAACTTCGATGGGATCCGAACCAGGAACCATTTTTTTCTCTGGGTGTTCTAAGCCACTGCGCCATCAGGCAGCCAGTGGAAATGTGGTTAATTACAAAACAAAGCAATAAATTCTCTAATTAACAATAAAAATGTAAAGAAATAATAGAAATGCCGCTTTTAATTCAAAAAGATCTAGTAGGGTGACATTTTGGTCGAGATTGAACTCTTCACCTTTTGGGCAACAAAAAAGAGCCAAATGCCATTGCGTCATAAGCTGTCTGGATGTAATAAAATAGAGAAAAAATGAATTGTAGGTCAGGAGATTCGAACCCTTGACCTCGGGATTGGTAAGCAAGGACGTAAGCCACTGGGCCATGTGGTCGAAAAATTTAGGCGAGGTGCCAAAATGGCAGGTTGGTAAAATTAGGTGGTTACGTTTGATCTTGGGAGATTAGCATTATCAGGGGGGCTATTCTGAGACTGTGCAAAAAAGGAATTCCTCGAAGGGGATTGATCCCCTGATCGTGGGGTTATGAGACTAAGATGCTATCCACTAGACTACATTGGCATAAAACCACATGGGACTTAAGTAGGGAGCGGAAGCAGGACGCAATTAGAATTGGAGGTGACTACGAATCGGTTTGTAGCCAATCTGGGTGATTTCTGAACGGCGTGAGAGCGGGAAACGGGCAAATTGGAGATTACAGGGTAATAATAGTTGAGTATAGGGTGTTTTGTGAGGCGGCAGCCGACCGGGCGGGAGGAATTCGCGAACGAGCGCGCGACTGACAAGGGGCGGGCGGAATGGCAGAGCAAAAAACCAATACGAGAGACGGCGGCCGACGGGAGAGTTGCAAACGGAAGGGACACGCCGGGGACTACGACAACACGCGGCGATTGAACGGGCATTCATTTGGGAGAGAGAGAGATGGAGAGGGAGAGAGAGAGAGAGAGAGAGAGAGAGAGAGAGAGAGAGAGAGAGAGAGAGATAGAGAGAGAGAGGGGAGAGGGAGAGAGAGGGGGGGAGAGAGAGAGAGAGACAGATTCCTTTGATATTGCAACTGCCGCACAGTTTTATCATGTAAACGCGCTCTAACTCAAAATTCAAATTTGGCTGATTTAAATCTGTCGTGGAACCGAAAATGTCGCAGAAATTCTCTTCAAAATGCAATCTCTGCACACGCAACTCCATTTTTGTTGCAATATTAGTCATTTAACCCACAAATTACCGTTCTCCTTAAAAAAAGAATCAGTAAAAACCGATTTGGTACGGGTTTGGCCCCCAAATTCCCTGTCCCTCTTGCAGCAAAGCTTCTCCGCTTTCTCCTTTTTCCCTGCAGTTCCCATGCCCCCAAAAAACGTGTGACGCCGAAATAGACGATTTCGGGGGGCTTTTCGTCAATCAAAGAAATCAAAGATGTGAAAAACACGACTGAGTCAGCCGACGGAGAAAGAGAGCATTAGACAACGGGAAATGGAGGTTGTCGGGGGTGATGAATCTCTGAGATGGGCAAAACAAGTGTAACATTGATTTGATGACAAAACAAAACATTGGTTTTTATCAGAAAAGGATACTTACTGTTTTTAAGTTAGTAAAAATGCAAAAAACGAAAGTGACACCGGCGGGGATCGAACCACCGAGAGTTGGGCGGCGCGCTATGGACTGCGCTAAGCCTGCACAATGGGCTAGCTGCGCGATCCCCCTTATCAACTAACGTCTACCGCGGCTCTATAACCAAGTTTGCGGTTTTTACTTGTTTTCTCTTCCTAATGAGCCACTTCCGCCGCGTGGAATGTTCGCGTTGAACCCTTCGTTCGCTAATTACGAGCCTAGTCCAAAATCCATTTATTGTGCGAGAGGAGACACCCAGAAAATGCACGTCTCGGGTGTCTTCGTGGCGCGAAAACGTCAACAAGTAATTATTTTCTAAATTTAATCGCAATTCTTAATTTGAATGCGTGAGAAAAGGCAGAAATCGTCGGTTTTTTAAAAGAGGAAACAGGGGAGGTTGCGATTAGGGCACAATTACTGACGAAGGGGGGTATTTTTAGCTGGTGAAGGGTAAATTAGCCAAGTTTTCTTCAAAATTAGGAACACACATATAATTTGTTGAAAAAAGGTAACATTTGGTATTTTTAAGCAAAAATGCTTTCATTACAAAACTTTCTTCAAAAAATTGCATCTGGCGCGCACGTTAAACAACGGACAATCTGTATGCTGTTTAACGGGCAGGAAAATTTACTAGTAATGCTGGTTTTCCGAAAAACTTAGTTTCTTTGAAATAGATGCATTTTAAAACCAAATTGTTAATTTCTGCGAATGAAATGGCCAAAAATTGCAAACAGCGCGCGGTTTTTTGTAAACAGCGGGCACAACAGTGTACAGATTTGATTTTCAAATCAATAAAACTTTTTTTCCATAAAAATAAATCTACATTTGTAAAACTAAAGATGCCCGTCGTTTACGAGCCCGTACTCTGTTTACAAGCGTCTTGCACGCTGTTTACAAAGCTCCTTCGCATTTGAAATTGTTATTTTTGTTGTATTTTTAGTTTAAAATGATAGTTTATAATTTTTTACATAAATTACTGCAATTGTTTTGCAACACGCGCGATATTTAGCAGGTTTGCAACTGTCGCACGGTTTTCTGTAAACAGCGGGCACGTAGGTGTAAACGTTGTAAAAACGTTCACTGTTGTGTATATTGGGCAATTTTTATGTGATCAATTTCTATCTTTTATGTTAATCGGTAAAATTAGAACTGTCCGCCGTTTACGAACCTGTACTCTGTTTACAAACGCTTTGCACGACGTTTACAGAACTGTTTTGCGTAATTTTGGTATTTTTGGGTAGTTTTCCCATAAAAAAGTACCGTTTTATGCTTTTTTAAATCTTTTATACATGAATATTGATCTAATTGGCTGCGTAATTTTTAGCAGGTTTGCAACTGCCGCACGGTTTTCCGTAAACAGCGGGCGCGTAGGTGTAAATGACACTAATACGCTTTTAGATATGCTTTCTTTCGGAAGCTGATTCACTTTTTTCATTTCAAACATTCTCATTCCCAATCATCTTTATGATCCGTGGTCAATAAGGAATTCCGCCCACTGCGCCCGGCGGGGCTGTTTCTTTGCGCGCGCGCCGCGCCCGTATGAATGTGTGTTTTGAAAACAGAAAACATTGCGGAAAACAGGAGCTTCGCCGAAATGATTCAGGCGCCGCTTCCGCCGCCGCAGCCGCCCGATTCCTGTTTGGTCAGCGGGAGAAATAGACGTGTGTTTCTACACCAGCACCCGATTCTCGCCCTTGACGGGAGAAAATTCGGTCAAAACGAGCGCCGATTCGAGAAAAACACTGAAAAAAGTGTCGCAAAACGGGGTGGAGCAGGGAAATTGGGAGGGGCTGCAAGTAGGGCGCGGTTTTTGGTTTCTAATGCAATTTGGGTACACTTGGCGTCAATTTAGACTGATTTGGCTGCAAAATGTAAGATTCAGTTTTGAAACAGTGGAATAATGTGGCAAAATCAACTATGTAAAAATTACCTATAACATTTCCCTTTATATGAAACTGAGTCAAGAAGTTTGGCTTTGCCAATTTTCCATATTTCACTTTTGTCACATCATTCCACTGTTTCAATGTATTACTTAAAATTACCTTTTTCAGTATCGAATTTTCAATCTTATCAATCAATCTTAGAAGAAAGTTTGCTTAGTATCGAATGGGTAATGTGTCAAGGGCAAATAAAAAGGAATTAAAGCATTGAAACAGTGGAATGATGTGGCAAATTACACTATCTAAACAAAATTTTGTATGATACTCATTCAAGGAGTTTGCCAGCTAAAAGGGCTTATATTCATTGCCATTTTTCCTTATGGTCCTCTTGTCACATTACTCCACTGTTTCAATACATGGCTTAACAACTATCGAACTGAACGAATACAAGTAACACTTTAGGAATACTAAGTACATAATTTTAACAGTGAGTAATGTGGCAAAAGAAACTAAACAGTGGACTGATGTGGTAAAATAAATAAGTGAAATTAGACATTAAACAGTGGAGTGATGTGGCAAAAAAACGGTTTTTCATTGGAAATGCAACAGGGGCTCAGTTTGTGATGAAACGTGCAACTGGTGCATGGTTTTTCGAAGGAGCTGCAACTGGTGCATGGTTTTTTTTTCGAAGGAAGCATTACTGGGGCGCAGTTTGTGATGCAAAATGCAACTTGTTCACGGTTTTTCATAGGCACTGCACATGGTGCAAGGTTACTAGAAGATATCGTACTGGAACGCAGTTTTTAATTGAAAATGCAACTGATGCACACTTTTTAGTGGAATCGCAATTGATGCACAGTTTTTAAAGCAAATGCAACTGTGCCCAGTTTTCGGTTTAAATGCAGGTTGTGCAGGTTTTTTGGAAGATAGTGCAACTGGAGCGCAGTTTTTGGTATAACTGCAATATAACCACGGTTTTTCATGAAAATTGCAATTGGGGCACAATTTTCTTTGTTGTAAAAGCAATTGCTCTAAAACTCCCCGCTTAAAATCTCTATTTGAGTGCGTTTTCCTGAAAACCCGCTGTTTTTCAGCTTCCTCCCAAAAGATCATCCCATTTCCTATTTGCACTTCCCGTTGACGTGCATGTTATCCAAACACCAGTCCGAAAAACGGTTTTGTTGTTTGCTGTTGCGGGTATGCAAATCTCAACCGGTTTTAATTCCACGCGATGACTCGCCGCGTCGCTTGTTGACTTCGTTCCGGAACACCCAAAATTTGTGCCCTCGATTTGTCATCGAAAATCGAACTCAAACCACCAAAATAGGGTAAAACCCGCCGCGCAAAAGAGTAAGCCCGATGCGGGGCTCGAACCCGCGACAGCCAGATTAAGAGTCTGGTGCTCTACCGACTGAGCTAACCGGGCGGCGCATTCAGATGGGCGCGACCGTCTTAAGACAATGCGGCTACCGAGAGTGCAAAAGAAATGCGAATGCGGGGCGAATGTTGCCCCTCGCGGATTACATCATCATCGGTGTCGTATTTCGGAGGCTGTAAACAGCTCACAGAAGCACCTGCGTCCGCGTAAACGTCGTGCACGGTAATTGGCACCAGGCGGCGGTTTTCTTCATTAAGCGGGGAGCGATAATTAAATTCGGGAAAAAAGCTGAGATGGAAATTGGATTCCAGCCCAAATTGACTGCAAAATTGCAGAATTAAAGGGTATCGATTGATTTTTGAAAAGAACGTGACGCGACCGCGCCGCATCACCTCTAAACTATAAAACTGGACGGATATAACTTTTAATCGATTTTTCGCACTTTCTGACGTGTATTTTCGCTAATCCGAGCAGAGTACACTTCCGGGCGAGCGATGACCGCTCTGATCCGAGTTTCCTCCCCTGGAATAGCAAATAGCGGCTGCCCTTTGGCGTACTTGCACTTACAGAATTCTGGTCCCTAAGAGTAAGTCAATGCAGAGTGCCTTTGCTGGGGAAGAGATGGACAGATCGGATTCCTCCCTTTTGCACAGAGGACGTGTTTTGCAGATTTGGACTTTTTGGACGAGAGGTTTTGGAGCGAAAGGGGCTTTTGGTTCTAAGGGATTAAAAAACCATGAAAATCGGTTTGAATTGGAGGAATGCGTCAACGAGCGCCGTCGCGCTTGCACCGCCCACTTTGGCGCGGCGCGCAAGTTTGCAATTTTTTCTTCATACGTCTTTGCCGCACGGTTTTCCAATGAAATTGTACTTGCCGCATGATTTTCAACAGAAATTACAATTTTACGCATTGTTTTAACGAGCAAAGCAATTTTTTTTCAACAAAAAATGTCCTTTGCCGCAGGATTTTAACAGAAAAAAATTGCAGCACGGTTTTGCACAGAAATTGTGGCTTCCCGTTCAGTTTGGCCAGAAATTGCCGTTTGCCGCATAGTTTTACCAAGAAAAAGCAATTGCCTCATGGGTTTTCCTTAAAAAAAGCCGTTTCCGTACAGTTTTCGCAAAAACTGTTTTTTTTACAATTCCACTCGGTTTTTCAAATAAATTGCAGTTGTCAAACGATTTTAAAAGTGAATTGCCATTTGCCGCACAGTTTCCTTAGAAATTGCCGTTTGCCGCATGGTTTTCGAAGAAAATTGCCTTTTCGGCGCAGTGATTACCAGAAATTGTCTTTTCCATCATGTTTCAAATAGAAATTGTCATTTGCCGCAAGGTGTTTTTTTCTCCAGAAACTGCCATTTGAAGCATGGTTTTCACGAATACTGCACATTTTCCCACAAAATGTCATTTCCCATTTTGTTGCACGGTTTTTCGCCAGAAGCTCACTATTAGCGCAGAGTTTCTACAAAAATGCGGTTGCCACACGGTTTTTTTTCTCGGAAATCGTCATTTGCCGCACGGTTTTTCTTTGAGAGAAAATGAAGGCAATTCGAGAGATCAGTGTGAAAAAATGTTTGAGCTTACTGTAGTATGGTCAGTCTAGTAAATGGTGGTCTCGTGCGGAAAACCGCAAGCCACGCCCCTTTTCCCGCGCACCTCCTGCAAAAGCAAAAATCAACCCGCGGAGGCGCCACTTGGGTGCGGACAAAGTGTGTTTGGATCTGGCGATAGTGGTTTATTGCAAGAGAAACACGCGTCACAAGACAAGGGGAGATAAAATCAGCCGAGTGACGTCGCCCTGCTTCAAGACCGCTGCTTTCTCAGAGACAAAAGGGGCTGAAACCAACATTGGGCGGGAAAGGGCACCACGCGGGGGTGCACTTTGAAGAAGGGGAGGGGGCCGTAATGGGGTTACTCGACGGGCACCGTTGGGCCTGCAAAACAAATCTAATCATGTTTTGGAGGAAGATAACAGGCGGCAAAAAGGTTTGCCCACGGTGGGGGTCGAACCAACAACCGATTGGGTGACAGCCTAGCGCCTTACCGGTTGAGTCATTCAGTGAAATTAGCATAGACTACCCTCTGGCGCCCTTGAACCCATTGGTCTCAATCTGAGATCTCGCTGACGCGAATTTCCGCAATTTCTCAAGATCAAATGCCGAGAAAAAGAAAGCGACTTTTTC
>JAJQXH010000030.1:1237500-1290000 GCA_022343465.1 Oscheius sp. G VE-2021 | reverse complement strand
GGATCCGTGGAGAATGGAGGTCTGCCGAATGGAGAGGTTGGTTATAACCGTTGCTAAAAGCAGGTGAAGCGGCCTTTGGTTACCAAAAGCGCCTTTTAATTGCAGAAAAGCGGGTCGAGCGGCCTTTGATTGCCGAAAAGCGGTCCCAGCGGCTTTTAATTGCCAAAAAAGCGGCTTTTATTTGCCAAAAGCAGATCAAGCGGCCTTTGGTTGCCAGAAAAACGGTTAATACGGCCTTTGGTTGTGAAAAGCGGCCCAAGAATAAAAAGCGGTTTAAGCGGTGTTTGGTAGCCAAGAAGGGCTAAAGCGGCCTTTGGTTGCCAGAAAGCTGTTTATTCGTGGCACTCGGCTGGCAAGAACACTGGTTGTTAATGATGCCCGGCTGGCAGTAATTTTGATCATCTTGGTGACCTACGGCTGGCAGAAACATTGGCTTTATGTGGCATTTTCTTTTTTAACCATAAAAAGCCTCCTTGAAATCCACGATTTCAGATTGACCTCGAATCGATCATTGCCGTTGAGAAGGTGTCTTCAGAAGACGGTCAATTGGGACAGGAGAATAAGAATACAGTACCCTCTGAGGTATTCTAAAGTCTTTAAAATGGGGTAATCGAAGTTTCAGGAGCAGCTATTTGGTGCTGAAGAGGCGCCCGATCTTATCATGTCAGAAGAGACCGTAGAAACCTTGGAGGCGTTGGTAGAAGACATAAACGAGCCTTCTGGATCTGACCCCTTCGTGGGCCCCCTCCTCTTCTCCTACAAGTGTCCTAAGTGCCCTTCTGGATTCCACATCTTCATAGCTCTGAAATCGCACGTGAAGGAGAGGCACCCCGGAGAATTCCCCCTTTCCTGCCCCCTGTGTCATCTGAAGTACTCCCTGGATGGCCCCTTCTGGACGCATCTGAAGGATCGACACGGAGTGGTGCAGCCACCGAACCACCCGGGTGGCTACAGGTGCGACGAGTGTGGAGGCCACTACCACTACCGGAGCCACTATGCCTCCCACTGCCAGGGCTTCAGGGGGAAACCACATTTCTATTGCCAGCCCTGTAAGGGGGCCTTCAACGATCAGGATAGACGACGTCATCAGCATCCGAATCCGAAGCTCCACTTGAGAAAGAAGGATGTGGCTAAGAAACAGGCGAAAACGGTGAGATTCGAGTGTTCGGATTGTGGGAAGCAGTGTAGGAGTCTGAAGGAGTACAGGAAGCACAGGGAGGGACTGAGGGAGAAGCCGCATGCCTTCTGTCCTCGGTGTTGGAAGATTCTGGAGGCGGATGGATGGGAGAGTCACCAGAAGACCAGGGGACACGAGGGAGTGAAGCTGCATTTCTACTGCTGTCGGGTTGTCTTTCGCCCGGAGGCGTGGAAAGTTCATCAGAGAGAGGAGAGTCACGTGGAGAAGATGGAAAGTGACAAGGTTAGTGTGTTTTTGACAAAAAGCGGCCTTTGGTTGGCCAAAAAGCGGCTTTTGGTTTAAAAATGCGGTCTTTAATTGCAAAAAAGCGGCTTTTATTTTTTATTTAAATACGGTCCAGGCGGCCTATGGTTGCCGAAAAGCGGCTTCTAAATGTCAAAAAGCGGCTTTTAATTTGCGAAAAAGCAGGTTAAGCGGCATGTTTGCTTAAGAAAAGGTCTTTAATTGCCAAAATCGACCTTTGGTTGGCAAAAAAACGGCATATGGTTGCCAAAAAGCTGTCTTTTGTTGGAAAAATCTGTCTAAAAAGCGGCTTTTCAGTGCTCGAAAGCAGTCCAAGCGACCTATGTTTGTCAAAAAGCGGTACACCGAAAGGTGTGATAGAGACAGAGAGAGAGAAATGGAAAAACGGCCTTTGGTTAGAAATAAGCGGCCTTTGGTTTTTGGAAAAAAACCGGCTTTATCTCGAAAAAGCGATCCAAGCGGCCTATGGTTACCAAAAAGCGGCCTTTAAATGGCAAATGCGGCTTTTAATTAGAGCGGTCTTTAGAAGAGAGAGAGAGAGAGAGAGAGAGAGAGAGAGAGAGAGAATAACTAAACTACTACTTTCAGGCCCATCCCTTCAAGTGCCCTGTGGAGAAGTGTGGCCGCCCATTCCAACTGGCCCGTCAGCTGAAGGCCCACATGGCCGCCCACCCTGGCCCACCCAGTTTAGAAGCCACCTGAATCATCATCTGAAGGAGAAACATTGATTATAATCGCACGAATTTCACAGTTTTGTACATTTTGTTGTACTTTTTGCTAATAAACGTTTTTGGTCATCATGTTTAAATCAGGTTAAACTGTTTTTTTCAAAAATAATAATACCTTTAATGTTTGTTGAAAATAAAAATCGAAATCAGAAGCAGTCGCTTCTCGCAAAAGCGAAGAAATGGAGGAGCCGCTTTTTGCAGAAGTTAAAGAGGAGATGAAAAAGGAGGAGCCACGGGATGACTACCCTCAGGAAGTGGGTAAATTAGTTTTTGGCGCACGATGAGTATTAGGGTCAGATACGCAGAGGCTGAAAGTTAGAGACACAGAAAAGTAGAGGTTAGAGACGCAGAAAAACGGAGACAGAAGGTTAGAGATGCAGAGAAGCAAAGGCAGAGGGTTAGAGACGCAGAGAATCAGAGGCAGAAGGTTAGAGACGCAGAGAAGTAGAGGCAGAAGGTCAGAGACGCAGACAAGCAGAGGCACCGATTGGAATCGGTCTCACAAAGTGGATTTTTCGAAAGAAATCTGGAAAATCGGCTTTCAGGAACCACCTGAAACGGTACATTCTCCCTCGATGCAGCTGGCTTCAAACACGACGGGAGAGAAGCCGCCGCTCTTCGCCCTTTCCAGTGAAAAGTCATCTAAAAAGGTAAAATTTCCCAAATGTCATTGAAAACGATGGTTTCTTTAGTCCATTCGCAGAGGAATGAAGCGTCCGTTCCTGGGAGAAGCCGAAGGAGCGAGGAAATGTGGAGATCTGCCCATTAGAGAGGTTTTTCAATTTGAATTCTAAGAGATTATTTTTGAATTCAGCGCCTGCCTTCCAAAGTGAGACTTCTGCCGTGGGAAGAAGCTGCAGGAGCACGGCATGCGGAGGACATCATGAGAGAGGTTGGATTTCTTCCATTTTAAAAAAGTCAATTTAAAATCGGTTTTAGATTGAATCCAAAGACGTGCCGTTCATGGAGGAGGGTTTTAAAGCGAAGGAGGAGAGGACGCCCCTGCAGCCCATGAGACTACAGGTATGCACCTGAAAATCCATAGTAAACTGAGATTCAGAGGAACCCTGTAATGGAGCCGTTTATGGGCCCTCTGCCCTTCAGCTACACCTGTCCAAGGTGCGGAAAGGGATTCCACATCTTCGCGGCTCTACAGTACCACATGGACGAGAAACACCCCGGATTCGCACCGCTCTGGTGCCCTTTGTGCCCCAAAATGTACGTATTGGAGGGCTCTTTCTGGGTGCACTTGAGGAGCGGTCACGGAGTGCTGAAGCCACCCAACCACCCGGCTGGCTACACGTGCGACGAGTGTGGAGGACACTTCCGGTTCCGGAGGCAGTACGCCGCCCACTGTCAGTTCTTCAGGGGGAGGCCTCATTTCTACTGCCAGCCCTGCGATGAGGCCGTGCACACGGCGGAGAGGGAAGAGCATTCGATGAGGAAAAGACACTTTTTCAGTTGATTTCTTTGATTCTTATCAAAATAGGACTTGCCCTGAATGCCTCGTTTTGATACATTCCGTAGTCAATTGCCTTGTTGTTCCCTTTGTTACGATTGTAATTTTGATACCTTAAATTGTCAGTTGTTGTTTTGTTTTTGGATAAACACTCTGAGAAACTTCTTTTTTTTCCTTTTTTTTTCTTTTTTTTCTGCACAAACTTTCAAAAAAGGTACTTGTTTTTCTCAAATGGACACAGTTCAGATCAGAATGGAGCAAATTTCAATTGGCAGGACTTTTTAGAACCGAAATAACTTGCTGAAGATGACGGCGTTGGCCAAATTCCCTAATTTTGACTAAGAGAAAAGAAAAGCTTACTAAATCTTATAAAAATGAAAAGCTTAAAAAATGGACAATGCTGCGAGGAATGTTAGAGAGAGAGAGAGAGAGAGAGAATATTCACGAGAGAGAAGAGGTTTGAGACAAGAGAAAGGAAAAGTCAAATTAAGGCATTTGAAAGGGATAATTCTCGCAATGACCTTCAACATTGGTAAGAAATGGAAAGTGGTCAAATTTTGCGAAGGGAAATTCAATTGTTGCACAGTTTTTTTTGTCCGAAATGCAATCGGAAAGTAGTTTTCATCAATAAGGATAAAGACATTTTTTTAATGTGCGTAGGCGGTTTGCTAGTTTGAAATTTCAAAATCCACCTGAGCAGACACATTCCAGACATCTAAAAAACTTAATTTTTGGTTTTCACCGCCTCCAGCCCGACCCATTGACTCCATTTCTTTGTTTTGTTTTCTCGAATGGCACTCTCTAACCAATCTAGTGATAAATTAACCGATCCAATAATAGGCTCTACCGACACTTCCAATACCAAAGAGAAAATGGTATATTTGCTAATTCCAAGACAGGTAAGTTTAAACGACAACTTTAACTTTTTTAAACTCTCAGAACGGTGTGTCATATACAAAATGTAGAAAAGACGAGGAATTGAATTGTTATCTAATGTCTCATGGAATGGAAGATGAACCTGTGATGATTGAGACTGAAGAAGAAGTTATCCAAGTAATCTGAAGGTTTGGCTATTCGAATTATAGGTCTTTTTGAAGCCTTCTGATGTTTCAAACGAAGAGGTACATAACACATTGGAGGACAACCCAAATAGGAGGTGGGGGTGCCTTCATATCAATTTAAAAGAAATAAAAAGAAGATTCTGAGAAAAAGATTGGCGAACACTTGGAATGGGCCAAGGTCTTTTGTTTGTACAGATTGTAACATTGGCTTCAGGAGACAAGGGATGTTGAAGAAACATTGGGGGTATGTGTCTCTCTCTCTCTATATATCTCTCTCTCTCTCTGGTTAGTAACGCAGGCAAACAGAGACAGAAGGTTAGAAACGCAGAAAAGAAGAGACAGATGGTTAGAGACGCAGGCAAGCAGAGAAAGAGGGTTAGAGACGCAGAGAAACAGAGGCAGAAGGGTAGAGACGCAGAGAAGTAGAGGCAGAAGGTTAGAGACGCAGAGAAACAGAGGCAGAAGGTTAGAGACGCAGAGAAACAGAAGCCGTGGGGTCTCTCTCTCTCGCTCTCTCTTTCTTTCTTTCTCTTTCTCACCTTTTTCAGATCCAAAGTCCACGTAGCCACTCTGGAAAGTCTAACCCTCCTTCCAAAAGATTCCCTCTCCCTAATCAGAAGCTACGATACCGGATTCTGCCTTCGGGAGATCAATACAACTAACCGCGAAACAGTTCTCATCGATTTACGAGGTAGGAATTTTACTCACCTTTCTTAATCTATATATTTCCAGCTCTCCTAAAAACCATCAGAAAAGAGATGAGGGAAAGCAGAAACGAGGTAAATTCAACAAAATGTAGGCAATTTAGGTATCCTTTCAGGTAGAAATATCTCTGGACATTGAAGACAGTGACATAGAAGTCATTGATATCGTAATCAGGAATGAGCCTCAGAATGGTCTTGGAAGGAAAAGAAAGAGAAATAAGCAAGGGGCTAAATCTTCAATTTCTAGAAGAGAAGCTCCTAATTTGCCATATCTGCAGCTGGGAACCGCTGCAGCGGCTTTAGATTCACTTGGAGCTTTGTACATATGTAGAGATCATCTGTGTTCGTGTCACTGGGATTTCGATGTTAGAATGAGTAACTTATATTGAATTTTCATTTTCTTTATATGTTTAATATCGGAATAAACTGAATTTATTTGTTGATGAAATCTATTACATATGTAGTATGTCTGCTTGTTGAAAATCGAAGGAAACGAAGGAAATTGTGTCATGAAGCATTAAGTAAGTAGAAGAAACAAAATGCAAAAGAATTACACGGGTGGGGGATCGAACTTGTGACCTTCGTCCCACCATGCGAAACGCTACACCGCTGCGCCACCAAGGCAGACTGATCGGCGGGCGCGGCACCCGCTTTGTGCGGGCGGCGGGAAAACGGGCGACTATCGCGGACAAAAACGTTAATTTATTAAATTTCAGGTCCATTTTTCGCAATTTTAAACTCTGATTTTGTATTTAAATGTAAATTTATTTAAAAATTCAGACAACGGGAGGAATGTCCCCCATTCTGATTTTCTCTTCGCTTCCCTTGCCACCTTTCATCGGTCTGTTCCACCAAAGGGCCAAAACTACTGTAGCAAGGAAAAGGGCGGAGAGGAAAATCAGAACGTAGAAGGAAACCTGGTAACATAAGAAGTTAGTCTTTTAAATAGGAAATTGCACTAACCTGTGCACCCATATCTTTATTAGTCTTCTCAACTTGGTGACTAATGTTCATGAGATGCAAAGATTCGGGGCCCATCGAGGAAGAAGTCTCTTCTGAAGCCTCGATTTGAGGAGTGGTACTGTAATATCAATTTTAAAATAATTTTAAAAACATTTAGATTTAAAAAAGGTTTCTCGACACGAATCTGAATTTAGTCGATTAAAACAAGAAATTGACCCTGGAGCACTATTTTGGCCTTGGAGCGCGTTTACCACACACCTTGAAAACTGCATCAAGGAATCTTTGAAATTCGGTATTTCAGCGTATCTTTATTATTATAACAATATGTTAATCGTATGATATTAGTTTTGCTAAAATTAATTTTTTAATGTTTTATTAACGGAAAACGTTGTTTCAGAAAATGGGAATGGTTCAGTTACACTTTTTTGACTTTATCTCATTCTGGAAAAGTTGTTCAAGAAAATATATAACAGTTTTACGTTTAAATTCGTCCTTTTGGAGAAATCGGCATACAAAATGCCATTTTTGACCATTCCAGGTGGTACCTGTGGATAACCAGCATTTTAACGAACTACGTGCACGGTGTTTACGCGTCCTTAAAATCCATCGATTTATTGACTTTTTGGGGTCACTTTTGAATTTTCAATGTTCCCGCTTGAAAAGACGCAGAAACTCTGGTTGTCTGGCATGGTAGCGCCGCGAGTTTCACACCCGTACGAGGTCGGCGGCAGCGGTAAGGGTCGCATACAGTAATGTGAACCTTAGGCACATACAAGTAAAAAAGAGGTAAAATGCTAAATATATAAAAATCACCTTGTTTCATTACATCCAATTTCATCCAAGCCACCGGAGCAATTAACAACCCCGTCACATTTGAAGTTATCGGAGACGCAGAGATCAGACTCACAGAGGAACGTCCCGGAGTAGCACTTAAAGGAACAGTCGTCCTCATCCTGAAAACAAGTTTTAAAATTAAAATATACTAATAAAATATAAAGTTTATAAATCAACTTACCAAACCGTTGGCGTAATCTTTGGTGCCATCGCACCACCATTCGCGAGGGATGCATCTCCTCGGGCCAACTTCACAGTCGAGAAAGAGGTGCTCATTGCAGCCGAGGACGGCCTAAAATGAGAGAATGTTCATTAAATTTTTTATATATGTGTAATTTTAGGTTTAAACTTTTGTTTTACCAAGGATTAAAAAACAAGTGAAACAATAAGTACCTGTGAGAAGAGAAAGAGTAATACGGCTAGCAACATCGAAAAAGCCAAATTAAACGTGAAAAATAAAGATGAGGACCGATCAATCACAGATTTATAGCGCAGATACTATAATTGGACATATATCAATCATTTGGGATATAATTACAGATTAAATCAATGGGCGACGCATATTTCCTACGGTCACACCCTCACATTGCCACCGTTCCTTGGCCGATTCCACCAAAGGGCCAGAATTACTGTCCCCAAGAAAAGGGCGGAGAGGAACGTAAGGAAGTAGAAAGAAACCTTAAAAAGAAGAAGTTATGCCTTTAAACAGGAAGTAACACCAACCTGTGCACCCATCTCTTTGTTAACCTTCTCAATTTGGCGGCTATTTCCATCGAGTTCCGAAGTGTTGAGGCCTTTTGATCGAATAGAAGAGGTTTCTTCAGTGGTCTCGATTGGAGGACTGGTACTGTAATATAGATTTAAAATTGATTTTAAAAACATTTAGATTTAAAAAAGGTTTCTCCACACGGAACTGAATTTAGTCGATTAAAACCAGAAATTGACCATGGAGCACATTTTGGCATTGGAGCGCGTTTACATTATATGAATTAAATCTTTGAAATTCGGTATTTAAAATTATCTTTATTATTAAAAAACTTTAGTTGTAGATTAAAGATGGTGTTTAACAATTTAATCGAATGCTTTCGTTTTTACTAAAATAAAGTTTTTAATGTTTTTACAAGGAAAACATTGTTTCCGAAAACAGGAATGGTTCATTTTCACTTTTTCACTTCATCTCATTTTTATCAGCTTATATAACACTTTGGTGTTTAAATACATAGTTTTGGGGAAATTTGCATCTGAAATGCCATTTCTTGGCCATTTGCCAGTTTAACAAGCTGCGTGCACGGTGTTTACACGTCTTTCCAATCCATCGATTTATCGACTTTTTGGTCGTCACTTTTGAATTTTCAATGTTCCCGCCTGAAAAGACGCAGAAAACTCTGGTTGTCTGACATTGGAGCGCCGCGCGTTTCACATCCGTACGTGATCGGCGGCCGCGGCAAGGGTAGTCCGACCGCATACAGTAATGCGCTCCATAGGCAAATACAAGTAAAAAAGAGGTAAAATGCCAAAAATCTAAAAATCACCTTGTTTCATTACATCCAATTTCATCCAAGCCACTGGAGCAATTAACAATTCCGTCACATTTGAAGTCATCGGATAGGCAGCGATCTGGCTCACAGCGGAACATCCCGGAGTAGCACCTTATGGAACAGTCGTCCTCATCCTGAAAACAAGTTTTAGAATTAAAATATACTAATAAGAATAAAAAGTTTATAAATCAACTTACCAAACCGTTGGCGCAGTCTTTGGTGCCGTCGCACCACCAGTCACGCGGGATGCACCTCCTAGGGCCAACTTCACAGTCGAGAAAGAGGTGCTCATTGCAGTGTAGGCCTGAAATGGCCTGAAATGAGAGAAGGTTCATGAAATTAGCTAATCGATTTTTGTTTGATTTTAGGTTTAAACTTTTGAAAATCGAATTTGTAGGCTTAAGACGTACATTTACTAAATTTAGAAAAATTATACGGCAATAGAAAAATTAGATTTGACTAAAACTGTCAAAATTACACTTTCTGTAGATGGAAACCCGAAATCGGCCACTTCGAGGCCGATTTTCTCAAAAACTAGGGCTTTGCGACATAAGGTCCCAAAGAGTTTTTTGTACAACTGAATTTTCTCTTTCATATGAGACAAAGTTGCAAAAGCCGCCTGACTGTCCCTTTAAGGTTGCACTTAACCTTTGTTCAAACTCTACATTTTTCAATTCTGAAAATTGCAATCGATAGATCTTTTCAACCGAAAAAACTTCGTTTTGTAATTTACAAAAAATGCTATGACCACAAAATCAATAGTTTGGGAAATATTGACGGTTTCAGCAAAATCTAATTTTTCTTAGACCACCCTGTTTTTTTTGCTTTCTTTAGAGAATATCGGTCTTTAAAAACCGTGCTCGCCCGGCAGACAAGAAATTGCTGAATCAATTTATTGAAAAAGAAAATGATTACCTGTGGGAAGAGTAAAAGATAAAAAAGTAGTACGGCTAAGGACATGTCACAAGCTAAATTAATAATCTATAAATCTATGTCATTATCATCTGGGCTGTAATTATAGATTAAATCATTTGTGACGCCTATTTCTCACGGTCACACAAACTAGAACACACACACACACACACACACACACACACACACACTCACACACACACACAACACAACACACACACACAAACGGTAAATTCATTTATTAAAGAAAATGTTCATTATACAGTTGAGGAACTGCCTTTCATACTAATTTCTTCATTCCTTTCCTTGTCTCCGTTTCTCGGCCGGTTCCACCAGAGAGCCATAATAACAGTCCCCAAGAAAAAGGCGGAGAGGAACAGCAGGAAGTAGAAAGAAACCTTAAAAAATAAGAAGTTAGTCCTTTAAATACGAAATTGCACTAACCTGTGCACCCATCTCTTCGTTAGTCTTCTCGCCTTGGCTGCTAAAGTCTTCGAGTTCCAAGATGTTGATATCTTTTGATCGAATGGTAGAGGTCTCTTCTGAGGCATTGATTGGAGGAGTGGTACTGTAAATATGAAGATAGATGGACATAAATGGATAAAAAAGGAAATCATCGTCTTTAGTCTAATTACCTGGCTTCCTCACAGTCGATCTCATCAAGGGCGTTCTGGCAGTGGACCACCCCATCGCACCTGTACACCTCTCCGATGCAAGTGCCATCGCATTTGAACATTCCCTCACGGCACCGGGTAGCGCAGATGGTCTCATCCTGAAAACAAGTTGTGAATTTAAATTAAAATAATAAGAATCTCCATATTACAGGGGAAGGACCACGTAAAATTGATTTTTCAAAGTATCTTTATTATAGTTTCATTGAGTAGACATCGTTTCCACGATTTGCCCCTTTTATATGATTTCGACTGCAAAAGGGGCGCGTTTACACGGCCGTTTTACGCGTTTGCCGCACGTAAACAGGGCTAGAGTGGGCGAGAGAGTGTGGGAAATGGGGAGACGCAGAGTTGGCGGCATTGCAAATGGTAATTTCCACAAATTTCAAGCGCTCCTAAATCGATTTATTTTGATCCAAAATGGGTAAAAAAGGTTTTTTTTAAAAATTAAAATTAATTAATGGAATTAGAAAATGTCCACAAAATTAACTTACATAGCCGTCGAAACAGTCAGGCGTGAAGTCAGAGACCCAGAGGCGCGGGATGCATCTGGCACGGCCGATCCTGCAATCGAAGTGGGTTCTCTTGTCACACGGCCCGGAGTGTACCATCTAAAATAACACATAATTTATAGAATATTTTTATTTTTTATTCCTAATGTTTGGCTCAAGTTGCTTTTGCCGCTTAAAGCTATCTCACGGGTCCGACAATGCCAAGCAATTAAAAAAAAGAATCAATAAATACCAGGGTGGCAGCTCCGGCGGCCAGAAGTAGGCCGATGAAGATCTTCATGGTGGACCTGTCGAGCACGAGCATAAATTACCGGTAGAAGAACTAATTTTAAAGGGTGGTGGCGTAATTGCACGGGAATCACTTTAGGGCATGCTTTTCAGTTAATTTGAAAACTGCGGCCCGAGACTTGGCCGAGCGTGCACTTGGACTCTCTCTCTCTCTCTCTCTCTCTCTCTATCGCTTTCTCTCTTGTCTCTTTCTTTCTCCCTCTCTCTTTTTCTCTGTCTGTCTGCCTGCCTGCCTGTCTGCCTGTCTCTCTTCTCTCTTTCTCTCTCCCTCCCTCCCTCTCCCTCTCTCTCCCTCTCTCTATCGCTGGTGAAGAGTGGTCCTCTTAGGACTAGGAACATCGCAAAGGAAGGACACAAAAGGCGACTGGTGGCGAACAGAAGGACCGTAATTAGAGTTAAATTAAAATGAAGTAATAATGATGATGGGTCGTTCACAGATCTATGGCGCAGATAATCTATACATCCATCAATCAAATAGAATGTAATTATAGATTAAATCATGTAGTGACGTCTTTCGCCAGGTCGGTTAACACACACACACGCACACGTTTATCTCTCTCTCTCTCTCTCTCTCTCTCTCTCTCTCTCTCTCTCTCTGACATTTGTACTAAACGTAAATTTAATTCAAACTAATGTTACACAACGGGGGGAATGTCTTCCATTCTGATTTTGCCTTCGTCTCCTGTGCTACCGCTCCTCTGCCGGTTCCACCAAAGGGCCACAATAATAATCGCAAGGAAAAATGCCGAGAGGAACAGCAGGAAGAAGAAAGTAACCTGAAATCAAGAAGTTAAGAAAAAATTTAAGAAGTTAGTCCTTTAATTAGGAAAATGGGCATCATCCCTTCGTTAACCTTCTGGACCTGGCTCCTAATGTCGTTAAGTTCCGATGAGTTAAGATTTTTAGGTCCTAAGGAAGAGGTTGCTTCTGAGGTCTCGATAGGAGGAGAGGTCCTGGAAATACAATTCTTGGAAGGAATTCTAGAAGCTCTTGTAGAACATTTCTGTCTAAAACATTTTTTCGGATACAAGGTTCCCCTAAAAGTTTATGAATACCATTTTTGGCCCAATGACTTTCAATAACTTTTGGGCCGATCGACCAATTCCTTGAATTTCAAGGTCATATCAAACAATTATATCAAGGATGAAAGGCTGGAAATATAGAAATTACCCTTGTTCCTCACAGCCCATCTCATCCACGGCGCCTGGGCAATCCACATGGCCATTACATTTGAAGAAGTTGGAAAGACAGACGTTTTCTTCGCAGCTGAAGAAATTGCCAGTGCACCGGGTGGAGCAGTTCCTCTCGTCCTGAAAACACGTGTGTGTACGTGTGTGAGTGAGTGAGTGAGTGTGAGTGTGTGAATCTGTGCGTGTGTGCGTGTACGTGAGCGTGTGAATGGGTGAAAGTATGAATGTGTAAATGTGTGAATGTGTGATCGTGTGGGTGAATGTGTGTATGTGTAATGTATATGTAATGTGTATAAATGTGTAAATGTGTGAAAGTGTGAGTGTGTGAGCGTGGGAATGTGTGAATGTGTGAATGTGTAAATGTGTATGCAGATGATAGTGTGTGTGAATGTGTCAGTGTATGTGTATGTGAATATGCGCGTATGTTTGTGTGTACGTGAGCGTGTGAGCGTGTGAATGTGTAAATGTGTAAATGTGTAAATGTGTGAATGTGTGGGCGTGGAAATGTGCGATTGTGTGAATAAGTGAATTTGTGTGTGAATATGCGCGTATGTTTGTGTGTGCGTGAGCGTGTGAGAGTGTGAATTCATGAATGTGTGTGTGTGTGTGTGTGTGTGTGTGTGTGTGTGTTAACTAACCAATCCATTCTCGCAGTCATGTGTGTGGTCGCACACCCAATCAAGTGGGATACACCTATATTTGCCTACTTTGCAGTCAAAGTGGGTCTCGTCGTTGCAATAGGAGAAGACGAGAACAACCTGAAACTGACGCATTATTTATTAAATAATTTATTAAATTCATTCTTAAAAAAATTTTAGATTGCTGAAAATAGACTTTTCAACTTAAAACATTTCCCTGAACCTGGGCTACCGATTTAACAAAAATATTTAATGAAAATACCTGGGAGATGAGTAAAATGGCAAAAAGAGGCCAAGCCATACTTCTCATTGCAGTCTAATTGAAGAATAATGAGGATTACAGTTGTAAGGCTGAGGTAATCTAAATTCACATCTCAATCATCTGGGTTGTAAATTTAGGTTAGGTCAGGGAGTGACTGCCTCACACTCACACTCCCTCACATCATAAATTTGACCTAATCTGCATTTACAATCCAGATGATTATAATAAGCATTTACAAATCATTATTACTTCAGTCCAATTACGGTGGACACTGGTTGCAGGTGCCCGTTGTTTCCTTGCTATGAGAAGAATGACTTGGCCTCTTCTCGCCTTTTTACTCATATCCCAGGTATACTAAAAAAAAGGCTTTATAAGATCATTTCCTGACCAATGTGTAATTTTCAGGTTGCTTTCGCCTCCTCCAAATGTAACAATGAGACCCACTTCGACTGCCAAGTGGGCGCTGAGAGATGTATTCCACTTGATTCTGTTTGCGATTATAAAAAGGACTGCGAGGATGCATCGGTTAATTTGGGAGAGAAAGAGAGAGAGAGAGAAAGAAAGAGAGAGAGAGAGAGAGAGAGAGAGAGAGAGAGCGCGTAACTCATACTGTATTTTCAGGATGAGATGGACTGCCCTTTTCGGTGTTCGAAAGGTATGTTCAGCTGCGAGAAAGACATATGCCTCTCCTTATCCTATAAATGTAATTGCCGTGTGGATTGTTCCGACTCCCTGGATGAGATTGGCTGTAAGGAACATAGGTAAATTTTTTTAAATGTTTTCAACATTTTGTTACTTATTTCAGATTTCTTTCTCAAAATGTTGTCGACCACAGCCATCTGTTCAACGGCGTGATGTATATCTCTTTTGCCACCGATGTATTTACCTCCATCTCTTTTTCCAACCTTTGATATTTAGATCTTGTGGATGCCCCTTCACGATGCGGTCCACTTGAAAAGCTCCCACTTCCTTGTGCAGACCATAAAATATTACGACATCCCAAGAAGCATCGACTATATTCACCGCAACGATGCCATCTACATGGCTATGTCTTCAGATGACGGCTACGGAGAGCTGGTGGTGTCCAAGAATGAGGAAATGCACACACTTCGAGAGAATGTTACCGGAATTGCGCATGTAGCTGTCGATTGGATTGGCGAAAACGTCTATGTTACTCAGGGGTGTAAGTAGAGAGAGAGAGAGAGAGAGAGAGAGAGAGAGAGAGAGAGAGAGAGAGAGAGAGAGAGAGAGAGAGAGAGAGAGAGAGAGAGAGAGAGAGAGAGAGAATGACGGAGAGAGCCAAATACATCCGTTTTTCAGTCCCCGCTGCCCGTCCTGGCATCTCCGTCTGCACCTCAAACGGTCTCATCTGCCGCCTCATCGTCGAAGGCAACCTGCAAGCCGAAGAAGACGCCTCCAAGCGTCAGACGTACCGTGGTCTTGCCCTCAACCCCCAGCAAGGAACCATGACATGGACTGAAGGTTTCGGCGGCAAACATCGCATCATGTCCGCCAGTATGGATGGCTCTAACGTTTGTCACCAGAAAGTTAAAAACCCGCTACGCGGGTTTTTACTTCCTGGGGAAGGCGGCCTTCGGCCGCCTCTGAGCCCTTTCGCTGCTTAGATAGGCGGCCTTCGGCCGCTTGATTGGGTGGCCTTTGGCCGCTTAGATGGACGGCCTTCGGCCGTTCAGATGGGCGGCCTTTGGCCGCTTGATTGGACGACCTTCGGCCGCTCAGATGGGCGGCCTTTGGCAGCTTGAATAGGCGGCCTTCGGCCCCAGAAGTATCAAATGTACCCCATGGAAATTTTGAGGCTCATGCTAATTTAAGGCCTTTCCACCGCTTGACCGGTCTCTTTCCTTGGAAATGCGGTTGGTCAAAAGTTTGCCTAAAACGTTGCGCTGCTAACCACGTGACACAACTGCCCAATGTTTAAAAGGATGGTGGCCATTAACCTGGAAACTGAGAGGTTTAGGTACAAATTCTAATTGACCACCAGTTGGAGGAGCCGAATGGTCTAGCTTTCGACAGGATTCAGAATGAGATCTACTTTGGAGACAGCGGAAGAAAAAGCATTGAGAAGTTTAATCAGAAGACTGGGGAAAGGAAGGTGGTTCTCAATAAAGGAGTGGAACAACTCTCTCTTTTCTCTCTCTTCTCTCTCTCTCTCTCTCTCTCTCTCTCTCTCTCGCTCTCTCATCTCTCTCATCTCTCTCTCATCTCTATCTCTTTCTCTCTCTCTCTTCTCTCTCTCTATCTCTCTCCACCCCTAACACATCAATTTTCAGGGGAACCAAGAATCTGAAAGTCGTCGAGATCAGCTCCGATCGCCCATCCCGCCCTTTCGTCCATAACTTTGGACACCTTCCCTACGGAATCACCGTCACTAATACCGACTACCAAGTGCGTTACCTTCTACTCTTTCACTCACATACACACACATACACACACACACACACACATACTTCACTTTGGATAGGACTGTTGAAATTTCAGCCTCGTCCCCTGATTGAGCCCTGTGATCTGATCAAGGACACCTGCCAGTGGATTTGCGTGGCAGTTCCCGGTGTGGGTGGGCACCTCCAGGCGACCTGCCTCTGCCCAGATGATTTAGTCTTTTCCGCAGAAGGAAATGCTTGCCTTCCCAAGACCACCCCCAAAGCACAGGTTGGGCTTTTCCTTGTTTAAAGGGCACGTAAACACGGCCAGAGTGGGCGAGAGAGTGTGGGAAATGGGGAGACGCAGAGTTGGCGGCATTTCAAAGAGTATTTTCGGAATCCTGGGAATGAGATCGAGATTTTTATCACAAAAACAGAAAAATTATTTTTATGCGGTCCTTCCCCTTTAAAGTGTCAACCTCTTTCTTTCAGGTCTTTTTCTACGCGATGGGGATTATTTGCGCTCTTTGCTTAATAACCATTATTCTGGCCTTCTGGTGGAATAGGTCGAAGACTGAGAGAGAAGATAAAGAAATTGGAATGAAGGGTGTGCCCCCTACCGCATGATGTGAAATTGTTTAATAAATGATTCTTGATTTTACCGCCAGATAGAGACATGAGAGAGAGAGAGAGAGAAAGAGAGAGATAGACAATAATTTAAAACTTCATTCTGGTTATCATCCTCATTGTCAAAGTAGCATCTTCTGGGCTCGAGCAAAGTGCCTGAAATTCGAAGATTTGGGTAAAGATTTGGGTAGTAGGCATATTACCGATTGTTTTTTGACTGTCAATGCAGATTCCCTATCAATGTATGGTCTTTTGAAGTTGTTGACCAGCTCAAAACAAGATGCTCACTGTATGGGCAAAGCTCAATGCAGAACTATCCGAGCAATCGAGAACTCCAGCTATCTGAAAAATGAAATTCCACACTCTCTCCTTCTCTCTCTGTTTCTCTCTGTCTCTCTCTCTCTCCAATGAAATACCTCCTTAGCTAATTCCATCCATGCCCCGTCGTCCTTTTTGACAGCTTTTTCGACCTTCTCGAAATCAGCCTTGCAGTCCTCTTGATCGCCAGCTTAACTCAAACCGTATGGGGGAAACAAATAAAAAAAATTCACCCGATTACTGAAGGAATATAAATATGTTTTTAGGAATTATGTAAAATTTAGTAAAACAAAACAAATGAAATTTAGTAAAAGAAATAAAATAATATTTTGTCAAATTCAATTAAAAATAAATTGCTTTACCTACCTTAATCGATTTTGAAATTAGGAAACATCTTGTTTTTTTGTTTTTCTTGGAAACTGTAGTTGTTTTTGTTGAAATAAGCGAAATTATGCCGCTAAAGTAAACATATTATGAAAAAGGGCAAAAACGAACGGAGCTGCCTCAAACAATTGCAATTTGGATAAGACTGACAAGGGCTTATCGGTCAATTCACTTCGAATGGTGTTGAAAATTGGATCTTCAATAAGACACACACTCACACTCACACAGACACACGGGCACACATACACAAAGGCACACCTTAAAACAAAGAGTCAATCACAAACTTTATTTGTCTAAACTCTGAGTGGCCAACGGTGACGAAGGCGTCTAATAATAATAACTCTTTGTTTTGTAAAGATAATATTTATTTCCTGTAATTAGAATCTTTTGAAATAAGGTGCATCCGGATAGTAAGAGGGAAGACGCAGGCTCACTGTCGTGTTAGCACAATTGTCGTTTTCGAGTGAGATGTTTCTACAGTCTTCTTATTCTGAAATCTCAGCATTATAGTATTTCGAGAATGTGATAAACAGTTTTTTAAAGTCTGTTCTCTCTCTCTCTCTCTCTCTCTGTTCCAAAAAGCTGAAATCAGGAAAAATCACCTGGTGCGACGTCGTTGAAAATGTGGATAACTTTCAAGAGAAGGTTGTCCCGCCAGTCGAAGGCCGCGAAAATCTGAAAGAATTTCTCTCTTCGTCTCTTCGTCTCTCTCTCTCTTTCTCTCTCTCTCTCTCAGCTAAGTTCATCCCTGTCCTTTCATCCTCTTTGACCGCTTTCATCCGATTACTGTCGGGAAATATTATTTTTTTTTAGGAATTATGTAAAATTTAGTAAAAGAAATAAAATAATATTTAGTCAAATTAAATTAAAGATAAATTGATTTACCTATGTAAAGAAGTTTAAATTTTGCTTCCGGAAGTTGAGTTAGAAGATTACACCATCCATCAGAAGACCCCGCGCACCCGCCATCGGACAGTATAAAAGAAGATCAACCGAAAGATCGAGGCTTCCGACATGTGATTTCCCTGTGATCCCCGAATGAACCATCAACATTTCCTCCTACCTTTTTCGATTTTGAAATTAGGAAAGATCTTGTTTTTTTGTTGTTCTTGGATACATTGATGGTTTTGTAGAAATTTGCGAATTTATGCCGCTAAAGTACATGTATTATGGGAAAGATAGAATGAGAGAAAGGGGAGAGAGAGAGAGAGAGAGAGAGAGAGAGAGAGACAAGAGATTGTGTGTATGCAAGAGAGATAGAGAGAGAAAATAAAAGAGAGAGATAGTAATATTGACAAGGAGATGAGCGAAAAAGAGAGGGAAATAGATGGGAGAGAGTGAGTGTGTATGAGAGAGTGAGAGAGACAAAAATGCTTATCAAGCGGATTGCGGATTCTTACGGAATGCTTTTCCAAACGAACGGCACTGATCAATAAATGACGCACAAAGGGCAAAAACACCGAACGGAGCTGCCTCAAGCAATTGCACTTTTGGATAAGACTGACAAGGGCTTATCATTTATTTCAACGATGATTAATAAACGATGGGTGTTTGTGAATTGGATCTACAATAAGTCGAATGCATACAATAAACTTTTAGCTCACTAACTCACTCACTCACTCACTCACTCATTCACTCAATCACTCATACACACATTCAATCAAATAGAATCAATTTACCAGGGTAGATCCATTCTTGTAGACAATATCCACGTAAGCATCTTTTACGTGAGGGCACTCCGCTGTGTTTGTCAAGGCTTCCACCTTGGTAGCCAAAATAAGTTGTTCATTCTGAAAAATTGATTATACGTTAATGTTCTAACAATTGTATACCATCGTTGTCTGCTTGGTAATGTTAATCAAGTGGACCACTTGATATGCTCCTTCCGGGTTCTGCAATATGAGGAAATGGCATCGAAAGTCTGCAAAAAGAATTATGAAAATATAGAACCAAATCTCTTACGGTGTTGGTAACTTACTTTTGAAGGATTTTGTGAGAATAGTGGTTAGGAGGTCAGTCATTCCCTTCTCATATTCAAAGCAGAAATTGCCCATCCCAAAGATTTCGTTGAGGGTGGCTGTGATTTCACCCAGGAGGTACAATCCATTGCTGCCGTAATCTGAAAAAGAAACAAAACTATTGGTTTTTACGTCTGGGAAAGAAAAAAAACATGGATTTTTTTGCTGCAAAAATATGATTTGGTGAAATTTTCAGGTTCTTTTTTTCTTTTCTACCTATTCACCTATGATGCTCATTACTGTATACGGTTTGACTACCCTCACCGCGGCCGCCGATCTCGTACGGGTGTGAAATTCGCTGCGCTACCATGTCAGACAACCAGAGTTTTCTGCGTCTTTTCAAGCGGGAACATTAAAAATTCAAAAGTGACGTCGAAACAATCGATAAATCAATGGATTGGAAGGACGTGTAAACACCGTGCACGTAGTTCGTTAAAATTCCGGTTATCCACAGGTGTCGCCTGGAATGGCCGAAAAATGGGATTTCGGGTGCAGATTTCTCCAAAACTAAAAATCACAAAATGTTATAACTTTTCTTGTATAACTTTTAAACCCACTTAATAGGATATTAAGTTGTAAAAGGTCCATGACGGTCCCCTTAATGTCTCAAAATTGGGTTACCATTCAACAAAGAATAAATCAATCCGCTTTTCCCCAATCCACACTATACATTGGTCTTGGTTGCTTTTTAACCTTAATTAAAATAAAATACCATTATCGATTTTCACAAGAAATATTTTGCTAAGCAGAAATTTAACAAATTTGCCTTTATTTACTTTTTGGTCGCCATATTCTAAATTAAACTATGAGAATCGGTAGGGATCGAACCCTAGTCGCGAATTAAACAGTTTGACTGGGTGGTCTGACCCAAAACGGTATCGCTAGCTAAACATTAGCAAAACAGTGAGAAAAACAACTTACTCTTTTTTTGAATTTTTCAACATCATCTTTGAGCTTCTTTCTTTCTATTTTACATGATGAATTCCTCTTTTCGAAGACGTCTCCATTGTTTAATGTGTTAGCCAACTCATCTTTGCACGTTGAATCCAGAACAATCGATGCTCTAAGTGGGATGCTCAAAAAGTTGAGAACGATTTCTCAAACTTATGAAATTTTACAAGAACGTTTGTCCAGTTTGCTGTTGTTATAATGAAAAACGCATCTAAAAATATCACTTAAATAAGACTTATAAAATATAGGTTTTAAATAAAAAATTTTTGTCTCAAAATGGCTTTTCCCAACTTGTTTGCGTCCAAAATGTAGTTTCACCAGTTTTAAATCAAATACTTTTGCCACATTATTCCGCTGTTTCGGTGAGGGTATATCAAATTCAAGAAACATGTGTGTGTGTGTGTGTGTGTGTGTATGTGTGTGTGCGTGTTTAAAACGTCACTAACCTTTCAGAAGACAATTTAGCCAGAATCATTGTTGTTGTTGTTGTTGTTGTTGTTGTTGTTGTTGTTGTTGTTGTTGTTGTTGCAGTTTTGAACGTATATATGACGCTAAAAAGAGGTTTTTTTGTATAAAAGAGCTAAATATAAAGGGGGGACAAAGACATGATGCTATTGAGACAAATGTACAATGCGGCAGATGCATTAATCGCAGCCGTCTGCTGAACGTTTGTTTAAAGCGGGAAAAACATCTGGCCGCTGGCGTTCGGAGAGAGGGCGATCAATGAACGGGTGAATCCTGCATTTTGTACAAGGAATAACACCCAAATTATAGTGATAAAGGCGAAATGCTAAAACGAAAAGCTTTTAACAATCTCTTTCCTTCAAATTCTTAGTTCGTCTCTCTCTCTCTCTCTCTCTCTCTCTCTCTTTCTCTGTTTCTCTCTGTTTCTCTCTCTCTCTCCCTCACTCTCTCTCTTAAAACAACGCAGTCAGTTCACTTTATTGCCGAGCTCTTCAGTCCATCTTCTCCAAGACCTCCGCCTCCGTCTTCTCGAACCCGTTGATCTGCACCCGTCCTTCATCCTGATTCTTTGCAGTGGTAATCTCGCTGCCCTTGCTCTCCCTGGTCCTCGAAGCAGCACCGCCGGGCTTGGTCAGTTTGATGATCATGCTGAGTTTAACTGTTTTATGAATTCGAAGGGAGATCTTACCGGTAGATGTTCTTCAGCTTGGCGTTCCTGGCAGAGGGAAGCAATCTGCTCCTCGTTGCGCTTGGAGACGGCAGCCATCTGCTCCTCACACTGTCTGGCCATGTCCTCCACCTTCTTCTGCAGCTGTTCCTTCTCTTCGAGGAAGGAATTCTCCTTTTCGTCCAAGAGCTGTTCGTTCTTCAGGATCTTGTTGTTAGCTGTCGCGAGATCTAGAAAGTAAACTTATGAGGGAGTAAGAGAGAGAGAGAGAGAGAGAGAGAGAGAGAGAGAACATAGATATGGAGAGAAACCCACCCTTCTGGAGTTCGTCGATCTTCCGGGCCATGGCCTCCATCTTCGTCGCACTGTCGGCTTCCCTCTGCTTGGAGAAATCCAGCTCTTCTTTCATTTGCTTCGCCCTGTCTTCAGCCTCTTGGAGATTCGTCGAAGCTTCGTCGTCTTTGGGAAAGAGAGCGGAATAGGGAAGATCGGTGCCCACTTCAATGGCAAGAACCGCGTGGCGACTGTGTGATAGATCTTCCTCTCCTTCCTCCCTCACCAAAGGAAATCCGTCCTTTGGTTGATGGACGTGAACATGACGAGGATCGAAGTTTCCCGTTTTGCTTCTTATAAAGACGACGTCCGTTGGAGAGGTTTTAATCATGAAATCACCATTGGGCTTGCGAACAGTCTTTGTCTTCGGCTTGAAGTGCGTGCCAAACTGGCCTGCCCGATGGAATTTCTTCTTTTTGAAAGCATCGGTAAGATTGAGAACGTCTGGTTTTTTTGAAGTTCCCTCCAGATCGTTGACGAACCCGGGGACGTTCACGTCTCCCATGAAGATGTAGTAGTCAGCATCCGTAGAACCAATTGCCTTCATCACAGCTTCGACAATTGGTTGGCAGCACTCCTTCCTCACGGAACCATCTGTGATGCTTGTTGGATCAGGGGGAGGCTTTTGGCCTGGGGCGACTTTAATGTAGTCCTTGTAGAGTCCTTGGTCTTCAAGCTTCTTCAGCTGCTCTTCCTCTTCGTTCTTCTCCTTCTTCTTCCTCTTCTCCTCCTTCATCTTCTTCTCCTTCTCCTTCTTCTCATCGTCCTTCTTCTCCTCCTCCTCCTTCTCCCCCATCTTCTTTTTTGGGGAATTCGTCACACCCGTGTGGTACCCACCTGAAACATATTTTACATATTTGTCAACTATTAATTTTTTTTTCATTTGTGTAAAACAATTCAATGAAAAACGACTCTTTCATTAAAAGTTTATACGAGTTAAAGAGACCGTCAAGTACCTTTAACTGTATCTCTAATTAGATTGTGCCGTCCAATTCATGGGTTTATCGACTTTTTTGTCGTCACTCTCGAATTTTCAACGTTCCCGCTTGAAAAGACGCAGAAAATTCGGGTTATCTGGTACAGTTGGGCCGCGAGTTTCACAACCGTACGAGATCGGCGGCAGCAGAAAGGGTAGTCCCTCCGCATGGAACGCCATAGGCATACACAAATCGAAAAAGGTATCTTACGGTTCCTTGAATGTACATTATTTGATGAACGAAAATGATAAAAAATTAACTGAATCTTCAGCATGTTTTAATATAAAAAATGACTCACATATAATTAGGAACTTGAGATGTCCCTGCTCCACAAGATACATCTGGTACTCGAACTCGTGGCGCATGCAAACGTTTTTGCGCTCCATGCGTTCTTGTTTCACAAGTGGGATTCCGTTCGGAAAGGAGGCGTCCTTGAAAATGGTTTGCAGACCCCTGATCATGTGTTTTGGGCCCTGCTTGCTCTCCAGCTGTCTAAACGTTAGATGTGTAAGTGTAAATGATAGTTAGATTACTTGGAGGAAAATTCGTCACAGGAAATACGCCACGGACCCATTTCCGCAAATGTGACAACATCGAAGAAGCCGTAGAGATGATGTTGCCGGAGTCGAACGCGCCAGTTCTCATTATGCTTCTTGTCTCCGTTGAAGTATGCAATCTAGAGAAAAAAAGTTTTCACACACACACACACACACACACACACACACATATTTTATCATTTTGTCTATTTATATATCTTCTCTCTCTGTTTTGCTAAACTTACTTTAATGCCTTGGGAAGCGTTGTTGTTCTGCATGATGATCGTCGTCAGCCAAGGTTCTCAGCGTTGGCTGAAATTTATACAGTTTGTTTAAATATCTGAATCGAGAGGCGTTTTACACATAAGCAGATTCATTGAGGAAATGGTATAATGCGTGTAGATCATTTTCATAAAGAAAAGATTGGAGATTAAGACATAAAGAAAAAAAGCAGTGAGCAGCCCTCGGTCACATGAAAAAAATTGTGTTCGATTTGGCTGAAACGTCAACTGGTGAATACTTAGGACCCATAGACACGATATATAACGTGAGTTCCAAATATTCTAATTTCACAGCGAAACAATGGCACGAAATGTAAAAATTGTCATAACTCCCTTCAACATTGTGATATTGACAAATAGGAGGGCTTATTCGATAGATAATCATGAGCCAAAACAAAGATCTTCTAAGGTCGTTTCTCGCGTTTAAAGTTTAACTGCCGAAAAATGCCAACAAAGATGAAAAATTTACAAAAATTTAGGTTTTCGACTACCACAACTTCATGGTTAAAAGGCGAGAATCCGGACTATGTTCATTGTATTTGTCGTAAAATTTACCGTTCAAAAATATCATTGAAAGCTAAAAATTTTCGAATGTTATCATTTTAAAAAATTGTTTTGAAACTGTCATTTTCATGAAAGATTAGGCTAAAATCCGACGAAATGTATGGAAAGGACATCGTCTTCAACAACAAATCCTCAAATAGGACCGACCAAGTGAAGTTCAAAGGCAACTATAACAACACAAATTTGAAGGCGCACGAACCACTGAAAAGTAGATTTGAACTGTTCTCACATTCATTATTCTTTTTTGCAAATGGTAAAAAAATGAGCGAGACATCTCGGCCGTTCGCAAAAACATGCAAATTACAACATATGCGGCGGGAAAGCCCCGGAAGCAGCGGTGCAATCGGTGCAAGGCGTTGGTTCGAAGATCAATAATTCATTCAAAAGTATCTGCTATTTTGAGACGCCGTAACCCATACCAAATTGAATACATGAAAGGCTAAATACCGCGACTAACCAAAAAGTGCCTAAAAAGCCAGTCGATCAACAAAGTGAAACATAGAAATCATGTGTGATTGATCTCGGCCGTTCCGCGGCCTGAAAACATCATATGGTTTGGCTGGTGGAAAATTGGAAAATATTGGCACAATGGAAACATAAACAAAATCCAGACTCTTGGAACCCATCTAAAGGAATAAAACTGATTTTATAATAAAAAAGTGCCCTGCCAAAACAAGCAAAGAAAGCCACAATTGATTTTAGAAACGTTTCGAATATTGAAAAAAAAATTGTCAAAAAACATCTTAAAAAAATTTATAAAACTATTCTAATTTACTTCTAGGTTAAAAAAAGTATCTAAATAGATATATTTACAATTGAGTGATTTGAAAATAACGGGCGGGCATGGCCGGCCAAGTTGCTCGCCAGCCCTCATTTCGCCATCCTTACCATCGCTCGGGAATGCCCGGGAAGCCGCGGTGCAAGGCGATGATTCGAAAATCAATAGGCCATTCGAAGGAATTTCCACTTTTGAGACGTCGAAAACGAAAACAAATGGTGGGCTAACATTAGGACTTGATCAAGGTCTCATTGAAAGCTAATAGATTCACTGTGATGTGATTGAACTGGGTCGTTTCGCGGCTTGAAAAAGTCGTTTTGTTTGGCTGACGAAAAATTGGAAAGTATTGGCACAATGGAAGAATTAACAGAATCCAAACTGTTGGAAGCCTTCTGAAGGAATAAAATTGATAGTAAAAAAGAGAGGATCTACGGTGGGTATGATAGTCTGTTCTAGAATAATTTCGCTAAGGGTGTACCAATAAGATCAATCCAAAAAAAGAAGGTTAATATGGGGAATCATTGAAAACCAATTTTTGGAGGAAGCGTTTTTTTCTGTCATAACAAACATAAACCATGGGTTATTCAAAACAATTTAAAATTTAAAAAAAGGGCTTCCAGTTTGCTTACGAACCACTGAAAAGTAGATTTATACTCGGGAGTTTGTTTTGTGTTCTTTCATTATCTTTCATCATTATCTTTTTCGCAAATGGTAGAAAAATGGGCGAGCCACTCGGTCGTTTGCAAAATAGTGCGAATTGCAACACGTGTGTGACGCATGCGCGGGAAAGCCCCGGAAGCCGCGGTGGACTCTCGGTGCAAGGCAGTGATTGAAAGATCAATAACCCATTCCGAGGAATTTCCACTTGTGAGACGTCTAAACCCAAACCAAATAGAATGCGTGGAAGGCAAAAATCAAAGTGACACATGGAAACTATAATGTTAACGATCTAGGCCGTTCCGCTGCCTAAAAAAGTTGTTTGGCAGACGGGAAAACGGGAAATTGCGCAATGCGCAACGCGCGAAAAGAAAATAAAAGAAATCTAGGCTGTTGGAATCCTTCTGAAGAAATAAAATAGAATTTATAGTAAAAAAGGGGTGGTATCTACGTTGGGTATGATAGTTGGTTCTAGAATAGCTGCGTAAGAGACAATTCAAAATGGGAAATCATTAGAATAATAAACCAAGAAATAGGAAACGAAATAAAAGAGAAGATTTAAATAGTGTGATAGAAATTTCGAAAGTTGAAACTTAAAATTTGATGACATTGATTCTTAGTAAAAAAAATAAATCGGTATTCGCAATTGAAGCAAAAACTTTTGCCGAAAAGTGATCGAACTAGGCTAGTTTTTGATTACCATCAAGCCCTCTTAGCCACTTGACCATTTGAACTAACAGAACCTTATTTAGGGTGGTTCGATTCCTCTTTAACACATTATCTTTTTGTGTTTAGAAAATTTGTTTATAACAGAACATTCAAAAAAAAATCAAGTTTTAAGTGAACAACGTCTAAATTAAAGTGTTTAAAAACCGCTGGCGCGTATGCCGGCTCGGCTCCTTTTCGAATTTGATTGGCTCGGCCCCTGTTTTGGCGGCTGGCGGCACCGTCTTGTGACAGCCGCGCGCCCTCAAAGTGCCAGATCAAAAGATCGCGAGGCCGATCGAGCCAGGTTACACTTTTTGTGCCTGGGAAAATCGCTGTTGTTGTCTGCATGGATTGAAAATAAGAAATTAATACTAGTAGGCAAGGAAGCAATCCAATTTAAAAGACATAGCTGATGCCTTTCGATAGATATGGATAAAAAAATGAATTTAAAAACTAAACTATTAAAATAACATATTTATTTATATAAAAAAACGAAAATTGTCGTTTTAAGCATGCACAGAAGACGTTGAAGACAGTTGAAATCCAATCGGAGCATCTGAGAAAAACTGGGTCTTATTTCAGGGGCAACCTTCATACTTGAAAACTGGAGGAAATTGTTGAAATCTCCTGAAAAAACCGATTCAGAAAAAAAGTTTCTGAAAATTTTTTAAAATAGAATTTAGTAAATATTTTTTAAATGATATTTTCGAGAGAAAAAACTTCAGTCAACAAAAAATCGTCACTAATTTCTCGCATTTTTGAATTTTCTACAACAGTTCTAAAATCCGCGGCTACTTTTTTTAAATTTAAAGTTTTAAAAGTAATGTTTAATCGCTTTTTAAAGCATAGCGCGCCGCGACGCGTCAAATACTGTTGAAAACTCACGACAACTAATTTTCAGAGGGCACAGGGGATAAAGGGTCCCTTTGAATAGTGGTAATCGACCATTCCACGTTAAATAGCGGTTTGCAGCTAAAAGTATATGTTTTTAAAAAATTTTATCACCTACTAGTCTTAGGGAAAAAAAATCTCTTTCTGGTGTTGTTTGTCCAATGATTCTGCATTTTCTGTCAAGTTTTGTTTCCACCGGTGATCCAAATCTGAAAAAATTTGGTTTATAAGACGGTGTCTCAGTAAGGGTCGACATGCCTTTTAATGGTTAGGGACATTCGCCGGAGAGTGTTTCTGTTAACTCAAACATACTTTTTGAACTTTGTATGATACATATATATTGTTTTGTGGCACTTTTAAGAAAATCAATTTTTCAAAATTTGACACTCGGGTTACTGTAGCTTTATGACAACTCGACATTCTAGTGTCATGTGATATACCGTTCGATTCCAAATGACATTTCAAATAGTCATGCAAATTGTGTCTACTTTGATTTCCCCATCACGAAGCCAGATATACGTCACTCTTTTCACTTAATGGTTCAGATTTTCCCTTAAAAAATAATTAAAATTTTATATTGAGAAAAGTATCCGCGGATTTTGGATATGTTGTAGAGAATTTAATTCTGAACAAAATACACCCTTTAGAACAAAAATCTGAGGGGACCCTGATATCGATATTAAACGAAAACCCGAAAATTAGGTGACGATTTGACTGCAAATGTTTTCGAACATTTTGCGTCGAAAAATATTTTTGCCTCCGAATTACCGAGAAACACCTTAGATATTGTTTTTATGCAATATCATAATTATATTACTGATCTAGAAGCTTCTGAGCGAAAATTTATTTGTGACATCGGGCTTTTTGGAAAAAAGCCTGGTCAAAACACCACCTTGCGGCGGCTTTTTTGCTTTCAAAAGATACCAGGGTCCCCTGGGATTTTTGTTCTGAAGGTCGCATTTAGTTCAAAATTAAATTCCCTACAACACATCCAAAATTCGCGGATACTTTTTTCCATATACACTTTAAAATCCAATTTTAGTGAAAATCTGAAGTAGAATTTCAAGAAAAACCAGTCTAACTTCTTTCAAAGTCAAAATTTAAAGTTGACGTAGTTTACAAAGTTGCTTAAAACACGATTTAAAATCGATTGGTGTGCCGCACATAATTTTCAAAAATTTTGTGTCTACGCTACAGTAACCCGTGCCGCGCGCGCGCCGCGGCGCGCGGAAAAATTTATGGTCGCCAAGTTGCTCAGAAATGGTGTTAGTGGGTTCAAATAAGTGCCTCGTCAGCGTTTTAGAAGAAACCGAAAACATTTTTTGGCGAATGTCCCTCATGATGTCGAATGTTACCGAGACCGGGTCATAAATGTCACGTTAATCAGACTTTTTACCACATCATTCCGCTGTTTCAGGCAGGTACTTAATTTTAAACGTAATTTTGAAAACATCGCTTACCTTTAAAAATCCAGATTTAGACAGAATAAATGTTGCTGTTGAAAAAGCAGTTTTGAACGTAAGTATGACGCTAAAAGATGTATTGAGTTTTATTTTAAAAAAGAGCAAGGAAATCAAAGAAAGAAAAAAATGGAAAAAAAATTAGAGAAAAGAGGAAAGTCTGGAATGTTTCACGGGGCTCACACATATGATGGTTAGACAACAGTACAATGCGGCATAAGCATTAAACGGAGTCGTCTGCTGGACGATTGTTTAAAGTGCGAAAAAAACATCTGGCCGCTCGCGTTCGAAAAGAGGGCGATCAATGAACTATTCACTTTATGAATAGAAAAACACTGAAAAAGGTAGTGATAGCCATGCAAGAAAGGTCTCTCTCTGTCTATCTTTCTGTCTCTTTCTTTACCCATCTCTCTTCCTCTCTCTCTGTTTCTCTCTCTCTGTTTCTCTCTCTGTGTATAACTATTTCTCTAGCGGTTGCAAAGAACAATTTCACGGAAAGCACACTTTATCAGTTGATCATAACGTTGATTATGTCGGCATGCGTATTGTCACGCCTGCTCCCATCACTCCATAATTTTTCTAGCCTGAAAATCATACTTATAAATATGCTATTCAATTTTCTTACCTGTGTCGATTCTTCCTTGACGGCACCCAAAATAATCTCTTCCAGGTTGGTCGGTCTGACAGTAACCCTAGTACATTATTCTGTGCCCAGAATAATCATTTTCTTAACGTCCGTGTATAAGAATCTCTCTTTTGGTCCGCCAGTTTATTTTGTTTGGAACTTCCTTGAGCTGAAAATTAGGAGAAAACTTTTCATTTAGTTTTTTTCCTTCAATTATTTAAAAACAAAAGGGAAAAACTAGCTAGCTTAAAGATCAAAGCGCTAGCTCAAAGATAACTTTTGATTTTTAAGACTGTGTTTGAAATTTTAAAAAAATCAATATATTTAGTTTGGAACGAGATTAGTTTAAAAAAAGTCGTTGTGCTAAAACCAACTAATTTTTTTATGTCTAATCTATTTTAAATTTTATCACTCACTTTCTCGAATGTTTGTTCTAACGTGTGGTTCAGTCTCCTTCGTCCGGCTTGATTTTTTACAGTTTCTGTTAGAGTTCTCGGACATTACGATATAGCTTTTTCTGAAACAATTACTTTTCTTTCAACCACTGTTTAGTATCTGGCTGTGTGGAGAGCTTCAACGAGAGAAAGAGAGAGAGAGAGAGAGAGATCTTCTTGAGCAAAATTATGTCGCTGAAACATTTAGTTGTGGTTGTGAATACTTATTTATTAGACATCGAAACAGAGCAGAAAAAGAAATAGAGAGAAAGTGAGAGTAAGGATAGAGAGAGAAAGAGAAAGAGACGAGAGAGAGGAAAAGAAAAGAGAAAGGGTGAGAGATATGAGACAGATAAAAGGAGAGAGAGAAATAGATGGAGAGAGCTAGAGAGAGAGAGAGCTAGAGAGAGAAGAAGATAAGAGATAGGAAGGGAGAGGGAGAGACTGAGGGACTGGCGTAGCCTGCAAAAAAAAGTGACAGGTGCTAGTGATAAACCTGTCAATAGATAAAACAAGAGAATATGGCTAGCAATGCCGACGTTTTTGAGGGAAAGTTAGGTTGATAGACAATTTAAACTGATAGAAAGAGGGAAAGTTTCAGTTAACTAGGTTTACCTAGTTATTCTAATGTTTCATCTCTAATCTCCATTTTACAGCAATTTATTTCTCTCCATTTGAAAGCCACCAAAGACAATCCTGATTTTCGATGCTTTCGAGTTTTCGCTCATAAAGCCCCTCATAATCCTTGCTTTCACACATCCTGTTTACCATTTTGTTGGTGCAGAAATCCCTTTTTTTATTGAAGACTTCAAATGTTCAGAGACATTCAGGAGACTTTTGCAACGATGTCGTTTCCTCATTCAGAGGTTCTTCATTTTCTCACTCACTCACGCACTCGCTCACTTTCATTTATTGCCTCTCTTCCTCAATGAAGTTTGACGTTTGTCCTGGGGAACTATAAACAACCCTGCAAAGACATCTGGCGTTCCCTTGTTCCCACTGCTGCTGTTTGCTCTTCGACTTCTTCTTTAAAGAAGTGTCCGCAGAATCCGGAACCGAATCTGCACTGAAATAATTGCATCACGGAAATTGGGCTATCCGGCTTTCCCATTAAAGACGAACCAGGAAGAGCAATCCTATTTTAGTTGTCTTTTTCTTCGGAAAAATCACGCTTCCGCTCCTAAAAGGCGTTAGTTTCTGATTCTCACTCTCTCTCTCTCTCTCTCTCTCTCTCTCTCTCTCTCTCTCTCCCTCTCTTCTACTTCAAAGATCTCATCTCCACATTTCTCCTAATTATTCGCCCCACTTTCCCACCCATTGTCTATTCTTCCATGAGAAACTTTTTCAATATAAAGTTCAACTTTAGTACTTGCCAATTTAATATGTGGCGCTTTTGTCACATCACTCCACTGTTTCATTGCGCTACTTAAATTTTACTTTATCATTGTTATATGTGGCTAATCCATTTCTTGGCTAATCCAAATAAGTTATTGTAGATTTACCAATTGTAAATGTACCACTTTTGCCACATCACTCTACTGTTTCAACAGGCTTCTTACATTTTATTTTATCGTTGTTATATGTGATTCTTAGCTAACCCAAATCAATCGGTGTAGATTCAAAAATTTTATATGAAGAGCTTTTGCTACATCATTCCACTGTTTCTGTAAATTGGTGTAGGTTATGCTCGTCGGTTAAGCAAGGTCGACCGATTTGCATTTCCTCAGTTTTGCAAAACTGGAAATGGCGTTTAGGATAAGTTCGATTGCGTAAACATTAAAACAAAAGAAGGTCAATAATTGTAATCCTCTAAACAAGGAATAATTAAAAATCACCTGCTTTGAATACCAAAAGTCCTATTTTTTTCTTGATTCCCCCTGCAGCATACGGTACTGATGTCACTGGCTTTCCGCTCCGCTGCCCATTCTCCGAGTGTGATATATAGTGGTTCTTTCTCATTAGCTTTTTATGCGCCCTGCGCCACCCATTGCGATAACGCTCATTGCCCATCTCTGCCCTTCCGATTGCCTTCTCTGTTCCTGGAAAGGAGAGGGATTGCACTTGGCGAACGACGATTTGCAACGTGCAATGGCGAGAACACGCGCAATTTGAAGGAATCTCGGCAAACAGTGTTCGGATAAACACAACGGACACTTGGGAACAGCCTTTGGGCGACCGTCAATCGCAAACTATATGTATTCTTTGGTTTATGCGGCATTCTTCAGTCTATGGTGATCTCTGTCACGGCTTCAGTCTCTCTCTCTCTCTCTCTCTCTCTCTCTCTCTCTCTCTCTCTTTCTTTCGTTCTCTCTCTTTCTCTTTCTCTCTGTCTGTCTGTCTCTCTCTCTCTCTGTCTCTGTCTCTGTCTCTCTCTCTCTCGCTCTGTCTTTCTCTTGCCTATGCCTCTATCTGTTTCTGTATCTGCATTTTTCTGTTTCTCTCTCTCATTCTCTTCCTTTACTTCTCTTTTCTTTCTTTTTCTCTCTGTCTCTCTCTGTTTCCCTAATCCCGTCGGTGTCTCTCTTTCTCTCTGTGTATCTCTCTCTATGTATGTTTGTCTGTCTGTCTCTCTGGTTATCTATCTCAATTACTCTGTCTCTCTGGTTATCTCTCTCAATTACGCTTTCCCTCTCTGCCTTAATATCTGTTTATTTTTCTGCGTATTTCCACTGATTGAATGAAACAGTGGAGTAATGTGTCAAAATCACTTCGTCTATCTCTCTCTCTTATTTTCTCTCTCTATCTTCAATTTGTATTTCCCATTTGGCCCACCCAGACACACTTGTTATATCGCGTTTTCCGGTTGCCGAAGACCAATCTTCGTAAACAAGCTTATCGCATGTTACTTCTAGCCTTTCTCATCTATAGCCCTTTCCTTACTAAACATTCCTGTTGCCAAACATAGAAAAAAAGCGAGCCTCTTGCCAGGTAAACATCAAGCGTTCGGATCCACCCCGCGGCAAACTTTTTTGTATTCTTTATTAACACATGCAAAAAAGTAAAAGGGTGTTTTTATCCTAGTTGAATATTTTTAAAGTGATTTTAGTGCACACAAAAATGTTGACTTGGGGTGGATCCGAAACCCGTTCGTCTGACAGAGGGCCGGCCCCTTGCTCGTGATGCTTTCTCCGTTTAATCATTTGCGATTTCGTGTAAAAGTACGTCGGCTTTTACATGATATTGCCATTTTCTGATCACCCAGTGTAAACATGTTTTCTTTTATTAGAATATTTCACTTTCGTGGTTAGATATTTTCCATTTTCTTTTTTTATCCCCTCATTTTTTCTTGGACTCTAGGGACGATCTATGTTTTTCCGCCTCAGCCATGTTTCTTTCATTTAGTGTATGCCTGTTTGTTATTCTATTCAGCAAGTAAATTAATTTTCCAGCCTGAGAACGTCGTTTCATATTACATTCGTATGCCTCACTTCTTCTGTCAATCACCATTTTCTTTTTTCTGTCTGGTGAATGAATGAATCACACAGATACACAGACACACAGACACACACACTTAAATTTAAAAACGTCTTTTCTTTTTTTTCCAAGTTACGAATTTTCTTTTCTTTTACTGTTGTTGATTATAATTGAACCAATAAAATGACAGGTTAAACCGCAAATGTAGACAACTAAGAATAAAAAAAAATTTTTTTGAAAATAAATGTAAAACAGGGCCGGCCCGGCCCTTTGCAAGCACTGCACACATACACACACATTATTTTCTTTTCCTACGTTTTTTTAAAAAGTATTTGAGACCTTAGAATATTCAACGAACCAACTTATTGTCTCTTAGCTTTTTTCCCATCTTCGATGAATAATGTCTGCCGCTTGAATACCTGTTTTTCCATTTAAATCCCCTTCCTTTAACGAGCGGGCAGTGTTCATTTTGCTTCAGCGAATATTGCTCTAGGAATCTCATTTTCCGTGAAAACAGCTTCAGGCTCCTTATTTTCGTCGGTGCAAAAACTGATGAAACCCCTGCACGGCCTTTCGAATTGAAATGCGTCAGACGAATTCCGCGTTTTGGCCATAATCAGCCCCTTCCCCTTCGTCAATCGTCTGACGGTCAAGCAAGGAGGTTAATCCATCACAGCTGACAAGGGTCCAGTGCCCAAATTTTTTTAGTTCAGGTTTGAATTGCAGAATTTATTTAAAAATACAATGTTTTATTTTTAATTGATTATGCCTTGTAACATTGAACTTCTGCTTTTGTACTTTGCTATTGCTTAGTAATCTGGGTGACATATCTTTGCACACAACCATTTAATTTATGAAATAGCGAACTTTCTTGCAGAAAGTGCGCTATTTTTCTAAATTGTGAGAAAAGACACGTGGTGCTGACAGCTAGGTTCACTTCAAGCCGATTACTACGCCGCGTCAGAAGCCAAATCCCATCAGTAGTGGTTCTGGAGTTATTACTTTTATCTCTGTTGGTATGAAACGTCCGCTCGGTTTTTTTTTGGCCGGACCACCTATAAAAAATACGGGCCGGCCGGCTCTACGCCTTTCCCCGGTCGTCTACAATAGCTAGAATTTTTAAAATTAGGTAAAAATAAATTTTAAACGTTTAAAATGCCTTAAATATATTTCTAGTTATCGATGAGTCAATTAGAGTTGGCCAAAATTACGTGCACCGACCGGGATCGAACCTTGGTTGTGTGGTTGATAATTTTTTGGACCAATCCACCCACATTGGTTTGTTAAAACTTGCACGTTTATAAATTTATGTGCTTGGAAAAATCAATTTCACCATATTCCAATTTGAAAAATTGACTGTTTTAAGTTTTTTTTAAAGTTATTTTATATTAATTAAGTTTTTTTTGAAGTTATTCTAAATTAATTAAGTTTTTTTGAAGTTATTTTAAATTAAAGTCGTGAAAAACCCTATTTTTCCTGTATACGGTTCATAGATTGCTAGACGATATTCCCATGATCATCAACACTCGCATTGTTCTACACGGCGGGTTGAAAGCGGCGTCGCCGAATGGCGGCGACCGCGACGCGACCGCCACGCGACAATGGAGCACATTTACCGATGAGCTGGGAGGAAATGGGCTGGGAGAGATTTTTTACTATTACAAAATCGTCGCCTACTACGTCTAGACTCGTTTTCAATAATAAAAAACACGAGTTTCTGGGAGAAAATAAACACAAAAAATTTAAACGCGGCCTAAAACGAGCAAAAGCTACGATTCGGGACGCGGCGCGGTCGCGTCGCGCCCCGAATTGGAAGGATGCCAGCGGTCACCGCGCAACGCTGTCCGGCCGCCGCCGGCAACATTAAAAAACCCGCCGTGTCTAATGCTCCTAGCGCTTTCCTAAAGTTCAGTGACCTCGACACAACGTAATAAAAACAGGATTATTGTAATTGCTGGTCTTCGTATGTATTGCGTGCGCTTATTCGCTCACTGTGCGTAGCTAAAAATACCAGGAACATTTTTGTTTTTAAATTTTCATATCAAAATGTAAGATATCAAATATATCTCATGTATCGTAAGGGTTTTTTTTTTACATATGTAAGGTATTTTTTAAAACAAAACTCGATCTCGGGCCAAACCGGGCAAGCGATTTGAATTTTTAAAGAATTATTTTCGATTTTTTTATATTTAGAAAACTGCTTAATTGAAATTTTGCTTATACATATAATTTTTTTAAAAATGGGAAAAAAGCCTGAAGCACCCAGGCCGGAATTGGGCCCTGGTCGCGTGTCTTACAGTTGCACGGGTGCTCCCAGTAGACGGGTTAAGCGGGCCGAGTTGAAAATTGTTTTTATGTTGTCCCAGCTCGTGAAAGGTAAAAAAATATTTTCATTTCATAGTTCAGGGCTCACTGGCCGACTTCAAAATTTTAATTGGTCTTGCACGTTCGGTCTGGCACGTTTCGACCCTTGCACCCATATTCGCAGTTTAAAAATTAATTGCACCATTGTATTTAAGAAATTCATATACGGGTCCGGCTTGCTTAAGAATTCCTCGGCCCGTGATTTGAGTGTCTTGCTCTTTTTATTTAATTTTTGTTTTGTCGAGAACACTTACATGACACCTCCGTCTAATTTTAAAATTGGATAAAGATTATTTTTTATATGAAAGGATAGGGATTATTTTTGTTTCTGAATCTGAAGCGTAAAACATTTTCTGTGCTGAATCACAGACTTAGTAAAATATTATGTACATTAAAAAAGGTTAAAGTAATGGATTAAGAAAAGGGTTAAGCCTAGTGGGTGTGGTGATCACCCCTCTCTAATAACAGCCAAGTTTCCCAGACGGGCTCGTCTCGAAAATCAGTCCTCATATTTTGTTTATACCCAGTATTGCGTGCTGTGGCGTTTTTAGTGCAGCTTGGGCGTTACCCTCTTTAAAATCTAGATTTAATATTCTCGAAAAGATGTGTCAAATATAAAAACAGGGCCGGCCCGTTTCGGGGCTAGTCGTGAGATGTCTAAACCCAAAACGCAACCTCAAACTGATCTCCGTTTCTGTTTACACATGTGCGAACGTCTGCAAGGAGCTTGTTTGGTTCAGTTTAATCTCGAATCCAGGAAAACACGCATGCAGTTACGCAAAAAAGCGCTTTGGATTAGGGTGGTAGTTTATATTGAGGTATTTTTTGAACACAACATTTTGTGTGATCTTTCCTTGTCATTTACATCTGTATTTTTTATGAATATCCCTATTGGTTTTTCGCACGTTTTTAGTGCAATACGCACTTTGTTAACTTCCTGTACCAAGTGATAAATAATTCCATAACAGTAATCGTAATTTAATGATTCTGATGCACCTGGAAAGTACGTTCAATTAAATTCAACAGCTGTTACAATCTTTGCACTGGACTTTGTTTTATTAACCAGCTGCAGGTACCTCAAAACAATTAAATTAAAGAACACCATCTGTGCGGGGTTCTAAAAGTGCACATGCGTGGGGAGAGGAATATTGAAGTAGTTCTTTGTCTTAAAGCCCCATACATAATTTTTGGTATCTAGAACAAAAACTCCAAAAAGATAAATTTTCTTAGTTGTATTTTTTTTAAAATTACAAATTGTTTGAAGTATTATTTTTTAAAGTCATCTTAGTACCATCGTTGTATTTTTAATAAGAAAGTCATTTTAAATGATAAAATCTGACCCAAGGGTGGCTCAGGGCCGGCCTGATTTGGCCCCCTGTAATCAATTGACACGGTAAAACTAATATAAAGTTTTAAAGCATTACAAAAATGTATAGTGTATTTTAAACCAAAACAATAAAAATAGTTAATTAAAAATGAAGTTTGCGTGTTCGCGAAAATAACGCACTTCACGTTTGATCGGTAGTAATATCAAATTTTTATATTCCTGGGTTCTCACGCGCGGGCAAAGCTGAAATTTTAGCAAGCCTGACCTGTACGGCCCGTGTGTGTACTATTCCCAAATTGGCCCCATTATATGCCCACAACACCACCAAGGTTCGATCCCTGTCGATGTACTTTTTTATCTAACTCTAATTGACTAATGTTAACTAAAAACATATTTAAGGCATTTTACACAGTTCAAAAAATATTTGAATCAGTTTTAAAATTTTAAAAACAGTTCTGTTTTGATTCTTTGATCTGAAATTTTTGCAGGTCGTTAAAAATTGTTCTTCAGTTTTTCTTTAATATTTACTGTTTTTTGTTTTTGTTTTACGCGGTTGCAAAACACTCCTTTTTTGTCTCATGGAGCAACACACTATGCAATTATCTCAATTTCAAGCCGGCTTTTATCCTAATTACAAAAGAACATAACAAAAGGACATCGAAAAAGCAGCAATATGTAATTACAACCGCAATTGCATTCTTCCCTTTGGTAATTCCTTGTTCCTCGGTGTTTTCAGTCGACTCCAGCAGTGTTTCCCGTGCAGCGCAGCAAAAAACAAGTTTTTACAGAAAACAATGATCAAATAATAATGAAGTCGCGTTGCTCCCTTTCAACACTCAGGAGGGAGCGGTGCAGTAGCCATGATTAATACAAGCCAGGTGGCCAATTTCCCCTCTCCTCTCCCCGTCATTATTGATGCACCTCCCTCACCGAGAGAAGAATCAAACCAGGGAGGCCCCATTGTGCTTGGGAACGCCCGTCTCCATTACGTTTATTAGGCTCTCACGGCCATTTCTTCGGCCCATTTCGGGCATTTGCACAGCCTTTTTCAACTTCCCAGTTCGGGGTTTCCTTCGAATGCTTTCTCACGCGGATAATCCGACAAAGCTGGCGGCGGATGTCCTCGAAATGAGAGACTTTGGTTTCTACTTCACTGCCTACAGGGAGAATTCTTGGTTCCTGGAGCATTTTGATCTCAGAGTTCAAGTTTTGTTGTGAGTGAGAGAAAAATATGAGTCAGACAGAGAGAGAGAGAATTAGACGCATAGCCACTGTGTTCCTGCCTTTTGAAGTGTTGTTCACTCGAATCCACTTATCATCCTCTCCGATAAACAAATGAGTAGGCAGATGTCTGTCTACTTCCAGTTTTTTCCCACCAGAGGAAATAATTTATAATTTTTCTCCCGTCTCTGATTGCCTCAATTCTAGAAAATAAGAGCAATCCCATCGCCCGCGCACCAATAGAAATCGTCTTCCTTTTGCAAGAGGGTGCATCGAAGATTGCACTCTTGTCTTATTATTGCTCTCAAGAGATTGACCTCTTACTTTATAAGCCTTTGTTTTTACGTCAGCTAATACAAGAACCGCCTACAACCTTTAATTGATATTGAGACAAAGAAAGGCTTCTCAATATGGAGGTCCACCTCTTCACTGTCTCAACACATCAGAAATCTTATTCTTCTACCTCCGCTGACTCTAATTGACATGCGTTACACCAAAACAGGAAGTGCGTTTAGTGTGTGTTTTTTTCTTTATTGTCTTAGAGCAAACGATATTCACCAACGCAGTTCATAAATCGTATGTTTTAACAAACAAAGTTATTATACCTCAAACTCCTGTTTCCACCAAGCAATTCAGATCTTGCCTACGCAACCTTATAGGCTATATTTAAATGTTCAACAAAAGTCAGTTATGCGATATATGGACATAGTTGTTTTTCGATTGCCTTCCTCCCGTTAGCATGCAAAAGCTACCATAGCGTCTGTTTCAGGCAACGTCTTTGCCACAATTTTCCCTAGCGTATAACCTTCATTATTCATAGATGGATTTCGTCTGGCATTAGTGTATGATCATTTTAACAATTTTACAGCAGAGAAATGTTTTTTTTAACATTTTATTGTTTGGAGTGTGTACACGGCAATCGACTTCACATCTTAAACGGCCAGAAAACAGCAATCGGAAATGCTGCTGCTTCCAAGAATTCCGGCTCAATTGAATTACAAACAGCCACTTCCACGTTCCGCTTGCGTTCTTCTTTAAGCGATTTTAAACTGAGAATTTCAATTGCATCAAACAGTGAACTTTTTGAACTCGCACTTTTCTGCAAACAGAAATTTCATAAAACGTTTCAATTTAGACAGTTTAATCTAGCAGGTTAAATTGGATTCGCAGAATCTAAATTTTCATAGAAGCGCTGGTATATTTGATTAATAAGCACTGTTAAATTTTGTGTCTGATGCCCGCCCAGTTTTGTTTCTAACTGTGTTACACTTAAATCTTTTAAATTATTGCATTGACGACCTTACCAGACATCCAAAGTCCAAACGACGTCGTGTGCGCACGCTTCCAAAATTATCCACGTGCTGTTGTTTATTTGCTTTTGCCACTACGCGTGCCAGATCCAATGGCAGAAGCGGAGCAGCGTTTTCGAAGACCCTTAGAGAAGAGTGAATTATTCAACGAGTTACTCCAGTTCCACGGCGCCAGCACCGCGAAATCCGGTCGAGCGTTTGCCGCTTCCAAAGAATAGAACGCCTTTGGTCTTTAAGAATAATTGTTCCTTGTTTGACTTGTTTTGGCAGTTACACGATTTTTTTATTTTAATAATAATATGTGTTAATAGGTTTTTTATTAACCTACACTTTGGTGCAGATACCGTTTTCAAAAAAGGTTAACTAATGTAGTTTATGGCTTACTATTAAATTGGCAATCTGGATAATAGTTAAGGTATTTCTTGGTATGACCGTTTATTGCGTTGCTTTTGTAATCATCAAAAGGCAAATGACTTAATTTTTACAAGAGTTTCATTTCTACTTCCTCACACAACGTTCAACCTAAAATGTCTACATTTTGGCATTTTTGAAAATTGAGCAACAATAAAACCTTGATTTTCACTACATTTGAATCTGACTTCAAATTTAAAGTGCTTACATCAAAGACACGTTAAAAAACGCCTGCCTCTCAGCTGTTTACATGATTCCTTACTGATAACGTCCCCTCATTCTGGTTCCATTTTTCTGCGAAACACCAATTCAGTGACTAACTTGTTTTGACACCATTCTTCTTATGTTTTCATTTTCACACATAACTTTTCCTTGTTTTGTCTCGCTTCGATCATTTTCAGAAATTTTTTTTCAGGTATGCTGGATGAATGTGTGGGACCAAAAAGATGTGTTTGCCTTGCAACCAATTGCCCTTTGGTGTTTAACAACTCCATTGAGTTGATGGAGCGATGTTATATGGATAGTTGCTTTCTTCCAAAGAGAGCTCTTTCCAATAGCGACAACCTTGTAAAGGTAATCTTTGTTTGGTTAATAAATCTAATTAATTGATTTTAGGTTACAATTACGTATTGTGCAATTTTGGTTTTTGGAGTTGGTGGCAATATTTTGACTTGCATTGTAATTCGAAAGCATCCGATACTTAAAACGAATAGCAGGTTTATTAAAATAAATAAAAAATTATAATTTATAATTTTAGCTTGTATTTACTGAATTTGGCAATTGCTGATTTGGTTACGTTATCTGTTGGATTACCATTTGAGGTAGGTAATTATAATCAGTTTGTTCATGAAAAAAAAACAATATCGTGCATAATTTAAATTAAATTAATTAAAATTTTTAGATTGTGATGAATTGGCACCAATGGCCCTGGCCGTTCCCTGATTGGGTTTGCAACCTCAAGGCTCTTATCGCCGAAACTACAATGTAAGTAATTAAAAAAAGTATTTCTAAAAATCGATTTTCAGTTCTGTTTCTATTTTGACTATTCTTTTGTTTTCTATAGAACGGTACATTGCCGTTTGCAAACCTTTTCTATTTGTGAAGATTCGGAAACATCTTCCGAAATCGGTAATTTTCAACATAAAATCATGTATTAAAAAAATCAATTTAGGTCGTATTTCTATTGCTCACAGTGTGGATTGTCTCAATCGTATGTGCCGGTCCATTTGGTTACTACCACCAAGCCGATTATTTGTTAAAATCTTGGCCATACACGGAAAACAACCAGCCGGTTCGTAAAATTTATTTTTCTTGGCAAAGAAACGTTAATTTCAGGTGTACATGTCGAAAATGTGCATGATGCAAGGAATATTTGACAAAGAGCTGTATCCAACATTCAAGTTTATATTCCACTTTTCCGCTATTGCCTTTTTTGTAATTCCACTAGGATTTATATTTGTGCTCTATGCTCTTATAGCCAGACACGTAAGTTATATTTTTAACGTCATTTGAAACAGAATTGCCCAATTGATTAATTATTGAACTTTTTGGTTTGCGATCAAATCGTTATTATAGCAAGCCGCAACCGTAATATTTTTTTGAATTTTAAATTCGACTTTTAAATTTAACTCATTTAAAACTTACTTTTTTTTGTTTTCGTTGTAAATAACAGTTCCAAACAAGCAAAACACTTTCTGAAAAAAATTCAAGCCACCCTATTTGCCTATATGAATCTTTGTTAATTTACATGGACTAATAGCTAAGAGGTCGGACTGGTAATCCAAAACTACCCTAGTTCGGTCCCCGCACGGCAAAACTTTTTTCCTTCAAGTTTTTTGATGAAAAAGTTTACTAGAGACACATATTTGCCACCATACTTATCAAATATCTATTATAAAATAAAGTTATTTTTTTAGGTGTTCCACTCCAAAAAGGAAATCGACTCCTTCCGAATTGACCTCCGCGGTGAAGACGACGGGCCAAAGAAAGTCACTTCCATTTTGTGTAAGCCCTTTTTCAACATGTTTTAAAAGTTGTTTTTAGGTGCAATCGTATTCACTTTCTTCATCTGCTATCTCCCTTTCCAATTTCAACGCCTAGCCTTTTTCTACATGGATGGCGAAGCCTTGAGAGTTGTAAATGAGTACCTCTACTTCATTTCTGGTAAAAACATAATTTAAATTAAATTTAAATCTAACTTTAGGGTTCCTATTCTATCTTGCTCCCATCATTAACCCAATCTTGTACAACGTAGTTTCTGCTAGGTTTCGAAGGGCGTTCAAGGAAGTTTTGTTGGATGCACTTTGTGGATCGAAGAACCCTAAAATTAGGGTTATTTCCACACGGAACTCCTATAATTTCAACAACTCACAGTGAGTGAATTTTCAGCGCCCCTTTTAAAATTTTAATTTTAAAAAGAAAAACAATAGTTTCAGTGTAAGCGAACGATTCGAAAACCGCTGCAGCACAGTCGAGGTTTGATCTCAACGGCGATCTCCACTACGGGTGAATTGTGATTGATCTCCAATTGACGTGTTAGAATAAAGCTTCTAAAGTGTAGTTTAAAAAATCTTTCTCTATTGATTGCTATAGCTGAAAATAAGTGCGTGATGCTGAAACAGGAACCCGCAACACCTATGAATTGTTAATGGCGTCTATAAAAATAACTTGTAGATCAGATATCACAGTTGTTTAGAGAAAGGTGGATTCAAAAAAACTTAAACATACGTACAAAAATTCGCAGCTTGGAAAAAACGAAGGTTATGTAGACCGCATAAGGTGAATGTCGAGCTCAGGCCGCTTCTTAACAATTCTGGCACCCTCAGACTAGTTTGATGATTCCAAAATATGCTTCTTTCGCATGCTGGTACGCAAAATTGCTTGCGCGATAGCTTTTACCTAAGTTGACATGCTCAAGAACAGGGCTTTTAAAAATAGCTCTTTCGTCTTCTTCAACACATCCCATGGGACGCGATAAGATCATCGTGATGTTTCTTAGACAGCCCTTTTCGAACACTTGGTGTCGCAGAGACGGCCTTTATTTGACAACACTTTTAAATTGGAGACCACCCTGAAATAGGTACAAACTTGCACCGGATTTAATCTGTTTTTCCCTTTCTCTCTCTCTCTCTCTCTCTCTCTCTCTCACTCTCTCTCTCTTTCTCTTTTTTCCTCTCTTTTTCTCTGTCTCTTTATTTCTCTCCCTCAATGTCTCTGTCTCTGCTTCTTTCTCTTTCTCCCTCTCTTTCTTTTTTCTCTCTTTCTTCCTCATTCTCTATCTCCTTCCCTCTCTCTTCCCCTCTCTCTCTTCTCTCCTCTCTCCTCTCTCTCTCTCTCTCTCTCTCTCTCTCTCTTTCTTTCTCTTTCTCTCTCTCTCTAACGATGTTGACGTACTATAAGGCATCTCAAAAAGAACATCCGTAAGCCACCAATCGCTATTGTTCTTTAGCTGGATAATTGTCTTTTTCGTCATAAAGAAGTAAGTTTTTAAACGCTTTTAAAAGCTTTTAGGGCACTATAAGGAAACTTCGGAGCATCTATTGTCTTTTAGAAACCAACCACCACCCACACCAATTGCTCTTTTTCAAAATCCAAGCTTTTTTTTTAAACCTCGTCAGTTGGTCGTCGGTCCCAAAACACTGAAATCCGCCGCGAAACATGGCACTGAAGTAGGAAATGGCGGCTGGCGTCAGCTGTCGCCGCATTCTCGCCCACCTGGCTGCTCTTCACAAACAACCACACACACGGACAAATTGTTTCTCCCCTTCCTTCTCCTTCGCCACTTTTTGTAGTCATTCAATTAAGACAATGATCCTTTGTGGTTCATCAGCCGCCCTTCCGAACAGCCGTCTCCTTTGTGCATTCTTTTTGCCATCGCATTCCGCCGCCCGCCAACTGTCTGGATAAATTTGAGGCAATCGCCCATTACAACGGCACTGCCGCTTCTTTTCGCTTAATTATAACCCAGCCTTCTCATTTTTAGCAAAATCTCTTAAATGTTCACACTTTTCACGCATTTTGACCAATTCAAAGTCTCCTACCCGAAAATTCAAGAAATTGAAGTTCTGGAAATTGGCACAAATCTTTTGAAATTTGAAAATCCATTTTAAGGAACCAAATTTTATGCTAAAATTAAACTTTTTGTTGAAAACAATTACAAAACATGGCGTTTGGCGTTTGTTTTGCGTTCCGTAAGGAGTAGCTCCGGAAATGACCACCGACGACGCGGAAAATTTAAGCAGTGCGGACACTGCTATGAAAAGCATATATAACCCACCAATAAATTTAGTTCAGTTTTTTCTTCTATTATTTTTTTTTGAAAATAAAGTTTGCATTTTGTAAATTACAGTAAATTATAAGTAGTAATTCCATTACTTGTTTATGTTTAAAAATTGAAAAACTTGGTCAAAACTTGAACATTTTCACAGACATACCTACTGCTTTAAATCGATTTATTGATATATTTTTAGTTGGTCAAAGCATTTTTATAAACATTCAAATCAAAGAAGTTTTTTTCATTGTAAAAATCATAAAACTGTGATTTCATGTCTTAAAAAGTGTTTTTAATGTGAATTTGTGATGAGGCTTTCTAGACCTTTGTAAAAAGTTTTTAATATATTTTAGTTTATAAAAAGTAGAAACTATTGTTGAGAAACGTAATAGAGATGGCTTGTCCCCAAAACAACACTTTGTCAGATTGTTGATTCAGACAGAGTGCTCTAATGTGTGTCTTCTTTCTTGCTTCTGGTACACAACAAACAAAAACACGCTCAACGTTAAAATCAAATGTTCATTTGTTTTAATACTTTTTCTCATTAATAATTTTTTAAACAGTTTTTAAAGAAAATGTCAGGAAAGTTAGGTTTCATCGCTCATCCCCCTTCAACCCAACAGAATTGATTCTAACAGTTTCAACCTCAATTTTTGAACGTTTTTGCAATTTAACTTACAAAATATTGCGGTTCACAGCGGTCCAAGCGGTTGCTAATTAAGAAAATCCGTTCAAACGGCCTATGGTTGCCAAAAAGCGGTCTTTAATTGTCAAAAACCAGTTTAAATGACAACCAAAAAGCGTCCTTTAACAGCGAAAAAGTGGGTCAACCAGCCTCCTAAAGCGGGACAACCTTCTAAAAAAGCGGTCAAAGCGGCTTTTAATTGCAAAATGGCGGCCTACGGTTGCCTGAAACGGTTATACACATTTTCTTGAAGCGGTCTTTAATTGAAAAATTTAAAAACACCATTATTGCTGTCCTGAAAATAAAACTTTAGTTTTTTTCTTCAAATAATACATAGGCCCCATAAAGTTGTTTAATTTAATTTTCTCATTTATAGTTTACATACATGGCAAAAACTAGGGCAGGGCTAGACCGGGCCGTGAATTTATATCAGACAAACATCGAGGGTTCGAATCCGCCCGCATTTTTAAAATTAAAAAAAAATGTCTGTAAAGTAAGCCGGGCCGCCACGGTTTTCATAAATATCTTTTTGTATAAAAGAACGAAAATTTAAGATTTTATCGATCGCTTTCATAAGTCGTTGAGATGATTTTCTGGCTTGAAATTATGCCGAAAAAACAGCTCAGCGACAGAATCCAAATACTTTTTGAGGTACACGAATTATAAAACAAATTAATCATAAAACAAATTAAATTGAACAGTTCTTCTTTTTAATTCAACCATTCACTTTCCATTACTTCACGTTACTAAACACCCCCTATTTCTATTGTTGTTGTGGTGTTCGCGGGGGTCCCTCCAATTGCCCTCTCAGCAGGTGCCCTTTGAACAACCCGCAACTGAACAACCTATTGACCGCAAAGTCATAAACCACCTAAACTACTATGCGTTCGTTAATTTCACCTTACTATTTATTTCTACGAATTAAAACTTTAATTGAATATTTTTTAACTTTAAAATACAATTTCCAGGGGTAATTAGCCATGTCGGCTCCAGTGGCTCGAGGGGTGCGCTCCATTCTCGAAGGATTGAAACATGGATGGAAAAGTGAGATTTTTTAAAACTATTATTATTTTATTTTTAAATTACATTTAAAAATGAATTTTCAGGTATTATTCCGCTAATCATTTTGGTTCTGTTTACCTTAATTGGAGCCGTTTTGTTCCAAGTTCTGGAGGGACCATTTGAAAAGTACACTTTGGAGTCACTGGAGAAGGAGAGGAGGGAATTGATGGAGGTTAGTTAAATTTAAATTGATTTTTAAAATTATTAAAAAAATGAAATCTTATTTTCAGAATACTGTGTTTCGGTTGAACAACATTAGGGGAATGAAGCCACAGCAGGCTTACAACCATACTGTGAAGACTTTGATGAGATATCAGGAGAAATTGGGAGTTGAACCGGTGGGTAAAACTCTCTCTCTCTCTCTCTCTCTCTCTCTCTCTCTCTCTCTCTCTCTCTCTCTCTCTCTCTCTCTCTCTCTCTCTCTCTCTCTCTCTCTCTCTCTCTCTCTCTCTCTCTCTCTCTCTCTCTCTCTCTCTCTCTCTCTCTCTCTCTCTCTCTCTCTCTCTCTCTCTCTCTCTCTCTCTCTCTCTCTCTCTCTCTCTCTCTCTCTCTCTCTCTCTCTCTCTCTCTCTCTCTCTCTCTCTCTCTCTCTCTCTCTCTCTCTCTCTCTCTCTCTCTCTCTCTCTCTCTCTCTCTCTCTCTCTCTCTCTCTCTCTCTCTCTCTCTCTCTCTCTCTCTCTAACTATCTGTGTCTCTCTCTAACTATCTGTGTCTCTCTGACTATCTTTGGCTCTACCTCTCTCTAACTATCTGTCTCTCTCTAACTAACTGTCTCTCTAATTATTTGTCTCTCTCTAACTATATGTGGCTCTCTAACTATCTGTGTCTCTCTGACTATCTTTGGCTCTACCTCTCTTTAACTATCTGTCTCTCTCTCTAACTATATGTCTCTCTCTAACTATCTGTCTCTCTCTAACTAACTGTCTCTCTCTCATTCTCTCTCTCTCTAATTATTTGTTTCTCTCTAACTATCTGTCTCTCTCTAACTATATGTCTCTCTCTAACTAACTGTCTCTCTCTCATTCTCTCTCTCTAACTATCTGTCTCTCTCTAACTATATGTGGCTCTCTCTCTAACTATCTATCTATCTCTCTCTCTCTCTCTAACAATCTATGTCTCTCTGACTATCTTTGGCTCTACCTCTCTTTAACTATCTGTCTCTCTCTCTAACTATATGTCTCTCTCTAACTATCTGTCTCTCTCTAACTAACTGTCTCTCTCTCATTCTCTCTCTCTCTCTAATTATTTGTCTCTCTCTAACTATCTGTCTCTCTCTAACTAACTGTCTCTCTCTCATTCTCTCTCTCTAACTATCTGTCTCTCTCTAACTATATGTGGCTCTCTCTCTCTAACTATCTATCTATCTATCTCTCTCTCTCTAACAATCTATGTCTCTCTGACTATCTTTGGCTCTACCTCTCTTTAACTATCTGTCTCTCTCTCTAACTATATGTCTCTCTAACTATCTGTCTCTCTCTCTAACTAACTGTCTCTCTCTCATTCTCTCTCTCTCTAACTATCTGTCTCTCTCTAACTATATGTGGCTCTCTCTCTCTCTAACTATCTCTCTCTCTCTCTCTCTCTCTCTCTCTCTCTCTCTTCCGTTACTTCATTCTCTCCAGGTCGATCTCGAAAACCAACAGCGATGGACCTTCTGGGGCGCCATGTTCTACTGCCTAACCGTTTACACAACGATCGGTAACTCTTTTCATCATCTCCAACCTCCTACTATTTTCAGGTTACGGTAATATTTTTCCTGTGACGACATCTGGTCGCGTATTCACCATCATGTACGCTTTCATTGGAATCCCTCTCACCCTTATCTGCCTCTACTACCTCGGTCTGGCCTTTGCCAAGTTCTGTCGATACATCTGGAAGCTTCTGATTAAAACTTTTGGATGTTTCAGTAAGGACTTGGAGAGAAGGGTGAGTAGAGAGAGAGAGAGAGAGAGAGAGAGAGAGAGAGAGAAAGAAACCCCAATTTTTCAGATGTCCAGAGCCGTTGGCCTCGAAGAAGGAGTCAAAAACCAAGAAGACGACTCAGATGACCTCCTCTCCTTCCCAATCAGTTTCCTAGCCCTTCTTACCGTAATCTGGATTCTCATCTGTGCCGCAATCTTTGCATACCGTGAAGATTGGGATTACGGTATCTGGTCTTACTGTATCCCATTCTTAGCTTACTGTAATTCCAGGAACTTCCATCTACTTCACCCTCATTTCCTTCACAACAATCGGATTTGGTGACATCACTCCAAATGAAAACGGGGTTATTGTCTTCGGATTGGTTCTCTTCATCGGACTGGCTTTGGTTTCTACAGTACTCAATTTGATCCAACAGCAGATTGAAGCCTTGGCTACGGTAGGCATTGATTGATTATTGATTTATCGATCGAACAAAAAGGAAAAATTGCGGATTTTGAATTTGGGGAAAATTTCAACTTTGACAAATAGTCTCTTGCCATTGGTTTCACAGCGAATTCCGTTTAGGACCCATAGACGCGTTGGTTTTGACCTTGAGTAGAACTAAAATTAGAACCTTAACCGTTTTTAAACCTAAAATTTAGCTAAAAGTAAAAAAACTAGACTAACTCTAGTTTTGACACTCATTTAAGCTTTACAAGATAATTTACCATCTAGAAATCAGAATTTTAACAATGCGTGATTTGGTAGATCATAGTTTTTTATTTTAATTATTTTTTTTCTTTTAAAATTTAGATTTCATTTTCTTCGAAGAGATATCTCAACTTTTATATAGAACACAGGGATTTCAAAAGGAGACTTGCAATGTTGCGCGGTGTTTACGCTAAACATCGGGCACACAAGGAAAATAAGGGAATTCTTATTTTGGGTTTTTTTTCTTATTTTCATATGTTATTGTATGTTTTTGTAAAAATGAGTGGAAACTATAGTTAAAATGCTTTTTTATTCATTAAAAATTTATTTAAAAAATTAGAAACTATTGTTGTCGGTAATCCTATTTTCCCATTTCAGGGCTTAGCTTTTAGCTTTTCTTAAATGACGCCAAACGTGAAATTGCGTACAAATGCTACGTGTGTACGTGACAGCGCGTTATGGTTACATTTGCGATCAGCTAGGAAAATAGGATTGGCCACAACTATTAATTTTTTGTATTTTTTTTTCAGAAAACTTAAAATGCTGAAAAGAGCAAAAATGAGTGAATTCAGTATTTTTTCGGGAGGCATACCGCCAAAGCATGGGACCCGCAGCGAAAAATGGAAAAAGCGCTCCTGATTCAATTTTGAAATTTTGAAATTTTTATTTCAGGGAATGCAAGCAAATATAGACAAAGAATACATGACAGCTCTTGCTGAAGCTGCCGATGAAGGAGAAATCAGCCACGCTGACCTTCAGAAGATGACCGAAGGAGCTCCAGAAGAAGTGGTAGATGGACAGGCCCCTCCTCCAGGTTTCGAACTGCTTAAACTTACTTTGATACTAATTTTTAGGCGATAATAAGGCTCTCGACGCCGTGATTGCCAGAATGCCATTGAAAGAACGTCTTCTTTTCAAGGTGATGCCTGCCGGAGCCAGGAAACAGTTGGAGAATTCGGCTCAGCAGAAGGCTAACAGGAGGACGAGGGCTTGTCAGACTGATAACACTTTGTTGGAGGTGAGAGAGAGAGAGAGAAACTGAGAGAGGGAGAGAGAGAGAGAGAGAGAGAGAGAGAGAGAGAAACTGAGAGAGGGAGGGAGAGAGAGAGAGATAGAGTGAAAGAGAGAGAGAGAGAGAGAGAGAGAGAGAGAGAGAAAGAGAGAGAGATAGAGTGAAAGAGAGAGAGAGAGAGAGAGAGAGAGAGAGAGATTCTTAGTTTCGTGTTGTGAAGCACCTGCACTTGCACTTTAGGCCCTCATCAAAGAAGAAATCCTCAAGATGGAGCTCAACAACGAACTAGAAAGGAGAAAACCCCGCATCAGCATGGAGAGCCCCTTCGCCTCCAAGAAGCCAACAATAGAGCTAGAGTCACCAGAAGACGAGAAGCCTAGGAAGCTCATTGAGCTTCAATTCGAAGAGCCTAAGAAGATCGTGATGCCTCCATATGAGGAGCCAAAGAAGATAGTTCTCACCATGGCTGAAGAGCCCAAGAAGGACCTGGAAGAAGAGGAAGAGGAGGAGAAACAAGAAGAAGGACCGGTACCTCCAGTCAGGCCTCATCGAGGATTTAAGATCGAAAAAGTGACAGAAGTGGCCCATGAAGAGGAGAAGCCTGTGATAAGCACCACTGTGCTCCAGGAGGATGATGTTTAGGTATACTGTAGGGGTACTGTAGATTGGCACCATTTGCACTTTTGTTTTTTTCTGGGGACCAAATCTGAAAACTTCGATGAAAACATATTTCAGAAGTACATCACCGAGCGAAACATCCGTCGAACTGTACAAGAAAACAACATAAAAAAACGACAATCGAAGCGGAGAGGGAAATCCATCCGCTGAATCCATTTGCTTTCATTTTCTTCACTCTTGCGCTAAGCGCTGTTTTAAAGAAAAGTTGCTTTACCTCTATTCTGTGCCTATCAGGTCTTACGAAACAATTACGCCGATGAATAAACGATCTATGGATGAGGCTGGATATGGCAGATGTGTCAGTTTCAGGGGGGTTCAACGGGAGATTTCATTCTTTCACGTAGACTCTGTCTACGGCTCTCTCTCTCTCTCTCTCTCTTTCTCTCTCTCTTTCTCTCTCTCTCTCTTTCACTCTCTCTCTTTCTTTCTTTCTCTCTCTCTCTTTCTCTCTCTCTCTCTTTCACTCTCTCTCTTTCTTTCTTTCTCTCTCTCTCTCTCACTCTCTCTCTCTCTCTCTCACTCTCTCTCTCTCTCTCTCTCTTTCTCGCTTTCTCTCTCTCTCTCTCTCACTCTCTCTCTCTCTCTATCTGTCTCTCCCTCTGTCTAGCTTTTTCTCTTTCTCTCTCTGCTTCTCTCCCTCTCTCTTTCAAACTCCAGAATCTTCCTCTCTTCTTCTCTCAATTCTTAATCCCAGCGCTCAGTTGAACCCTAATTCCAACAAACACCTCCAAATCTAAACAATGTCGTCATTGTCCTAATCGCCGTTCGTTGTTTTTCCCTAACAACTTGTTTTTTCTCCCATTTGAACTCCGTGAATTCCAAAAATGGCCTCTCCCTGGGTCCTCGTCACCTATTCCTCTCCTTTTGTCAACCTCCTCACGGAGCACATGGAGCACCTTTTCAGCCAAAATCAAATCAGTGACGCCTCAATGTCGCCGTTTTTTATTTGCAAGTCGGAGATTTTTTGGATTTCGTTTAACGAGATCAAATTTTCTTGATATTTGTACCTTTGTTTTGTTGTAGATGGCGCACGAATGCATATTGATGTCAGTAAAATGAGGTCCTTCAGCCGGAAATTGAATTAAAAAGCTGAAAACAAGGGTAGTCCTCTGTTTTCCCTCCTACATACAGACACACACACACACACACACACACTCACACACACGGATAATATGTTCAAGTCACTTGACCCAGTTCTATGAAGTGCTTCAACTTTTTGTTTTTCACCCCATGTTTTTCTTAAATGTTACCAAAATGTTCGCGTAGTCCATGTGAGATGCAGAACTTTTTTCAGCCTGGTCCCCTTGGAAGCAACAACAGGAAGGTTTCTCGCGTAATTTCCTCAATTCCAAGATATTTTTATCCTTTGCATGTGGGTGGGTATTAGAAATGCAATTACACTTTTCTCACACGAAATAGGTTAGGGTAATCGATGGGTTTATAAGTTTTAAATGGCATTTTGACAAACATTCATGTGCACGTGTAGGCGTGAGTGAGTGAGGAAATCAGTGTCAGTGAGAGTTAATCAGGAAACGACAATATTATCATCAAAACGTAAGGACGTAAGATGAAAAATAGACGTTAAATTGCAGAAGTGACCTAATTGCACGTTGCCTAGCAAACGTATGCGCCAAAAAGCCACCTCCGACTCTAATTAACGGCCAAAATGGGCAAAAAATCAATAATGGTCGGAGATAATCGTAATTTCTAATTGTATATTGAAAGAATACACGATTAAGTGAGTGAGAGAGGGAATGAATGTGTACGAGTGAGTGTGTGTATCCGAGCTTAGGTTTCAATTACTTGGGTGTGTATGTGTATGTGAGAGATAGAGTGGATGTATGTGTGAGTGTGTATGTGTGTGAGTGTGTGAGTGAGTGAGTGAATATACCTTACTTCCTCACTTCCTCACATCTTCACGTTCTCAAGCCAAACTTTCTCAAAGTGAGTGAGTGAAAGAGTGAGTGAGTGAGTGGCTGTTTTCACGTGTATTTCACTTCCTCACGTCCTCATCTTCCAAAGAGGAACTCCCTCCTCACTTTTTGTCAATCCACGAAGAAGACCTATTTAGCTCTTACTCTCTGATGTCCATCCCAATGACGAATCTCAGGAATCACGTAGTGGCGGATATTAGTCCTCTGGTTGTCCTCGTGATTTCAAATCGACCAACTCCCCAATTCCTCAATAACAAACCTAGCCCCAATCTTTTAAAGGTTACTCTTTAAGGCCTAACGTTCCTAAGACCTTAAAGGTCTAACTTTCTTAAGGTCTAAACAATAAAGTCTAAGCCCTTAAGTTATTCGACTACTCCCACTCTCAATTTTGCACTGCTTGCTTTGATGAAAAGAGGGACCCACTCTCATTGAAGGAGTATATATTATTACTACGATTGTGGGAACGAGTAACCCACGCGGTTCAGAGAGGAAAAGATCGCAGGGAAAAGGCAACGAACGTTTCTCTTTTCAGTGATATCATGTATGATTTGGGAATTAGCCCATTTTTTGAGTAGGACGCCCTTTTGTGGGAATGTTTTGGCTGAGTATCATTGGAACTAGAAAGGGTATGGGATATTGCCGCATCATTCCACTGTTTGATCTTGGCGTTTTGTGACAAAGTTGTGCAATTTGGAGGAAAAACGAGATGAAAGGAAGATGGAGAGGACATAAGTTGCTTTTTATGCTGGGATCAAACAGATTCGGGCAGAAAACACAGATTAACACAAAACCGAGAACCGGACGCCCTCGCGATAACCCGTGACCAATCCCTTAAAACGAAAAATCGATAATTACCCAAATTACTTACATTCAGAAATGTATTGTTCACCTTATTCCAAGGAAGTGACGTTATTCGATTCCCAATTGTTATTGCAGCCTACGT
>JAJQXH010000030.1:1205000-1235000 GCA_022343465.1 Oscheius sp. G VE-2021 | reverse complement strand
AGATTTCCCTCTTCCTCCAATTTCTTATTTATTCTTTAGATGTTCCTCCGCCTGCTGTTGCTCTCCCTCCTGGCGCTGCTCGTCTGCGCGGAAGTCGGCCAGAAGCGGAGGATTGGTCTTAAATACCTGGCTACGGGAGATGATGGACCGTACATGTAGGTTCTTTTTTATAATTGCTTAAAAAGTTTTAAGAAAATTTAAGCAAAGAGATTTTAGGTTCGGAGCTAAGAACACCATGTCTGGGGGCAACCCATCGTCATTGAGGGGAAGGTACGGCAAGAGGAGCGACTACCAATGGCTCGAGGACTACTGAAAGACAATAATCTGATAATAGCAGGAATAAAGGGTATTTTGTGTCTGAACCTTTCTTGTCTCTCTCTCTCTCTTCTCACTATGTCTCTGTCGCTTTTGACCGCAGTTGGCATCCTCAGGCCGCCTTTAACCACAGATGACCCTAGTTGGCATCCTCAGGCCGCTTTTACCGCAGATGACCGCAGATGACCGTGGTAGCTCGGCCTAACTTCCGCAATCATCTCAAGATTAAGACGCTGTTACGAGGAAGTGTCTACGTATACCTCATTTACATGCTCCCTGCCGTCTAACTATTGGTGTTTCTTTTGAATATACTTTTTCTTAGGGGAACCCAAAGTCGGAAATCATTTAAAGCTGAAAAGATTGGTTAGACATCGATTACAAAAGCACAGCATTTACATAGCAAAATGATCTTAACAACTTTCGTGATTGAACCTTAAGGTCATAAAATTACTTAATAACATTTTTGCATTCTTTTCTTTCTGTTTAAGGTCTTAGTTAACATTTACCTATTAAGAGACCGATAAGCATATTAAAAACTGCTAAGTAAAGTGTGAAAACTTTGGGTGTTGTTTCGAACTTTAAGATCATCTAAGGTCTCAGGAACGGTTACGGACCTTAACATAATAAGTATCTAGCGTGCAAAAGGTTTTAGTTAAGAGCCTTAAGGTTTATATAAAAGTCAGCTAAGGGTCGAAAAGGCGCGTTAAGATTTCTTAAGGTTAACATGGCGCCATGGCAGTAAATTTTTGCTTGTTCTGTGAGCAATTGAAATATAATCTAATATAGTTCTACAATGTTTACAAATAGAAAAAAAGATTGCCTCAGGCCGGATCCGAACCCTCGATGTTAATCTCGTAAGCTGGAATTTGGTCGGTTCAGTTTTTACTTAACTTGTCAACTTAAACTATTTTTAAATCGATTTATCTGCCCAGTTAGATTTTCTAAAGCTTAACAAAAGAGTTTCTTAAGTTTATATTGTCTATCTAATCAATTTTCAATTGAGAAAAATGAAGTGCACCGGGCGGGATCGAACCCTGGTTGCTTGGTTAACAGTTTTGACTGGGTGGTCCAGTTACATGGGTCGCACCGGCCGTTTAAAAGTTGAAATATGCCAATTACCTACTTCCGGTGACCTTTCTCTCATCTAATTAGCCTGAAATTTCTGATTATCATAATTATCCTAGCTCATTAGCATCGCCAGAATAGCCAGCTCAGCCTCATTTTGACAATTCTTCCCCTCGCCTGCGGTTTCCTTCTATTTTCTCTCTATTTTCAATTCAATGGTCTTCAATGGATCATTCTTCTTTCTTCAACCAAGTGTGAGTTTTTCCATCCTTCGCCGCTTTGGCCGCCTAAGGCCGCCGCAGCCTTAGGCCGCCTCTTATTTGTCTAACTAGGGTTTAGTGGGCGACCTCAGGCCGCCTGGGGCTTCTTGTGCTCGTATTCGACGGGTCTTCTTTCCCAACCGTCGAACGTAGAGGGCCGGACGTAGGGTGTTACAGTAGTAAAGCCACCGCAAAATTATCGTGACCCTTGGGCCACAGATAGTGGGACAGATGGGTGCGGGTGGCTTTTTGTCCGGACCTCGCCCCACTTTAAGCGCTCTAAATTGAAATATTTAAAACTTGGAAAACTTAACTAATTCCTTTTTTTTCATCACGGCTTCTGGAAGAACAACTGGGTGGAGGGATCGGCTGCTTGGAGGCTTCAGAAGACATCGGTCTCTAAAATAAGAAAAATCAAGGCGATTACAGTTTTCTCCTTTTTTGACCGATTACTCCACTGTTTTCCAGGAAATGAGCTCTCTTTTCAATGTCTACGTGGTTTTTATATGGAAGTGTCGAATTAGTGTGGAAAACAATGAAAACGGATCGAATGGATCATTGTTTCGCTGTAGTAATGGATTTCTGATGGTTTGAAAACAAGAAAAAGGGTTTTCACAGGTAGATTTTGAACTTTCAGTTAGACAAATAGTTGTGATTCAGGTTTTTTATGTCTACAGTCAGTTTTGAAGTTTTTGGAGTACTGTAACCAATCTCGAAACGGTTAATTTCAACTTCAGACTCTGAAGGTTCGACTTCTAGATTTCTCTTGCAGAAAAACGACTTGCGAATGTAAAAAATGGGGTTTCAAGTAGAAAACGAACGGACAACCAAAACACTGGTAATCTCAGGCCGCATTCTACAAATTAGGCAGCGTTCTGCCGCTTTTGGTTTTTTCTCGTGATCTCAGGCCGCTTTCTGCTTTTTCTTGTAACCTAAGGCCGCTTTCTGCGTAATATGGCGACCGCAGGCCGATGTCTGCAATCTTGGCAAGCTCAGGCCGCTTTCGTGGATTCTGGTGCCCTCAAGACGTCTGTTGGTTGCGGTAACCTCAGACCGCTTTATGCTGATTCCTGTGACCTCAAACGGATTTTCGCAGGTTTTGGTATCCTGAGGCTGATTTCTGCCGCGTTTGTTAACCTCAGGCCGCTTTTGCCGCGCTTTGCAACATCAGGCCGCTTTCTACCGCGTTGGGTAACCTCAATTTTTTCCAGGTTTTTGGTAACCTCAGGCCGCTTTCTACCTCGTTTGTTAACTTTAGGTCGCTTTCCGCCGCGTTTTGTAACCTCAGGCCGCTTTCTGTCGCGATTTGTAACCTCAGGCCACTTTCTATCGCGTTTGGTAACCTCAGGCCGCTTGCTACCGCGTATAGTAACCTCAGGCCGCTTTCTACCGCGTCTAGTAATCTCAGGCCACGTTCCTCCACGTTTGGTAACCTCAGCCCGCATTCTGTTCGTGGTGGTAACCTCAGGCCGCTTGTTGCCGGTTTTGTAACCTCGTACCACTTAGGTTCATTTTTTTTCAGACCACTTTATGCAAGTTTAGTAACTTCAGGCAGCTTTCTACCACGTCTGTAACCTCAGCCGGCTTTCTACCGCATTTGGTAACCTCAGGCCGCTTTCTGCTAATTTGGTTGGCTTGATCGCTTCAGTAGACCTCAAAGCTGAAGCCGCTTTCTGTTTTTCTGACGTATGGCCGCGTTCTGATGACCTCAGGTCGCCTTCTGCACTTTCAGACAGTCGTGATGATTCAGAAGGACTATTCTCACCTTGACCGTTGCCAGCTAGGCTTGGTTGATCACTCCATTATAAAGATGGTCATATTCTATCTACATCATTTTCCCTTACCTATGTCCCCCCCCCTCAGCCCCCTGTCTCCAGCTTGAGCCCTTCCAATCGATGTAGTATTCATCTACGCCATAAAGGCCGCCTTGTGTGGTATTCGGCGTCTGAATCAGCCCATGGATCACTCATCCGCGGCTTTTGTTCGTCTTCGCTCAATTGCCAATAGCGGGGAAAATTCCTCAGACGGTATTTCCCACTGAATAGCATGACGATTTCAATTTCGCGTCAAAGTCTACACTTTGCAAAACTTCAGACAGTTGGAGTTTGTTTTGATGGCTTCAGCTGAGAGCCTTGTTTACTGGATGGCTTACTATTAGATTATATACTGTAACCTACAATTCTGTCAGGTGGCAAACAAAACATTGGCGATTTTTGTTGTTTTGTGAAGAAAAAGTTGAAAAACGAGGGATTTTCAGAAGGACTTTTGAGTTTTGAGTCTTCTAGTTCAAAGCTAAGGAATCAAACATTGATGTCTGAACTTTTCTTGCGTCATTCTTTCCATTTCCGGTAGTCCCTCGCCCTCAAAGACCCCTTCAATGAATAGAAGGGAAGGGCTATGGGGATTCCAAAACATTTAAAACTACCGTAAGATATAAAAAAACAGATAGAAATAGTAAAAGCAAAAGAATTGTAGGGGAGGGGAATCGAACTCGCGACCTGCTGGTTACAATTCCGACAGCTACACCGCTGCGCCACCCAGGTAACTCGAAGTTGACGCGCGGCGGTGGGTTTTGTGCATGTGGCGGGAAAGACGGCCGGCTGCCGCAGACTTCTGACGCTGAGTTTTTGTGAGCAAGGTCCCCTTGGTCATTTTGGCTTTGGCTTTCGGCTTTATTTCAAAATATCGTCGTTTACCGGGATCAGCGATCCGCCCTGAAATCAGCGGTCCATGGGATCTACGGTCCCTGGGTTTAACGGTCCATGGAATCAACAGTCCGTAAAAATTTGCATATATAAAATTTGCAATATTTATCACACTTTTTTAGAACTTCACCTTCATTTTATAGGTTTTAAAGCGTTTCAGTTGTTTTTAAAATGTCTTACAATTTTTTTAAAAATTTATTTAATTTAAATTTAGTAATATTTTTTTTAAGTTCATTAATAAAATTTCTTTTTTAAATTAATTTATTGAAATTTTTTTTTGCTTTTTAAAATTTTTTATGGAATTTTTCTATATACATTAAATAGTCAAACTTTTAATTGTATTTTTAAAAAGCTCAGGTGGGAAAGTAACTGCTGAAACATGATATTTTAAAAAATATTTTTCATGTTATATTTTATATAATTCAATTCCCCAATAAATTGTAGGACATTTTTAAAACCAAATGAAACGCTTTAAAACACCTGTAAAATGAATTGGTGAAGTACTAATAATGCGGCAAATCTGAGTCCCTTCCAAATCTCAGAAATCAGTAGCTAACTCGAATTCAGCCACGGAAGCCAAATGTATTCCGACTGCGCAATCCTATCAGAAATTCCGTCCGGAAACCGTATCCGCTGAATCTCATTGCATTTCGCATGCGCTGAATTAATCGCCTGTCCCCCGAACTCTCCCTGAACCGTGGCTGTGTGAACGTGTTGACGTGGATGTTGTTGTGACCGTCGGCCAATTGGCGACTGCCTTTGTGTCCGCCGTGACCAGCGGCGAGACTGTTCCACCGGCATTTCGAACGCCTGCCAACAGGTCACACGGAACCACAAACAGCCATTACAAGCGAATCAGAGGGGGAAATCGCATAAGCGCAGTTTGGAAGAAGGTTTCGGAAAACTGGTTTCTTCTCTCTTGGTTTCAAGAAAAAGAAGGAAGGGCTTAGTGTCCAAGTTGTTTTCTTCAAAAGCGGTGGGCTTTTGAAAGAACAGCCGATGCTGTACGGGTGTCATACAAAAACTGAGGGGTCCTTGTGGAGTAGTGGTTAGCGGCGCGGACTTGGCTCGCAGGCCCGTGGTTCGATTCTCTCCGGGGCCTACACACAAAATCAGCGAAACACGGATTTGACGCATCATTCCAATGTTTCAAACCCTTTACTAAAAGTTGCCTGCCGCATACGATACTCAGTCAACTACTAGAATGCAAATTAAGCCATTCTGAGCATGCGAACGGTCTCGACCGTACCCACAATGCAAAAAAACGAGGATTTGACACATCATTCCAATGTTTCAAAGCCTTCTCTTGAAGCAAACTGCCGCATAAGATACTCAGGCAAGCCACAGAAGGCAAACTAAGCCACGGTTTTGACGGATCATTCCAATGTTTCAAAACTTTTCCTTGAAGAAATCTAGCGTATAGGATACTCAGTCAAATACCAGAAGGCAAATGAAACCATTTTAGTTATTCTCAGAATGGCCCAAAACAGCCCAACACCGTTTGAAGTGTGACCTAGACCATATGATCCCGACAATGCCAGAAAATGGTGTTTATGCTGGGTTTCTGCTAAATTACCGATTTTTCCAATTCAAAAGCAAGTTGAGAACGTTATTTCCAATCATTTGAATGATAAAATGCCATAAAGCAAAAAGTTTGCGGCAATGGGGATCGAACCCCTGACCTCCAGCTTATGAAGCGAGGCGCTTGGCGCTGCGCCGCCGGGGCCCTTTTGTTCGATCTTGCCGCCGGCTTATAAGGCCGCGAAAGCCTCCGCGAAAGCCAATAGGAGAAAATGGATGACCAGTGCCATTAGGCTAAGTTGAACTTCACAGGCTTTATCAGGATGATATACCCTATCGAATAAAGCAGGTTCATCTCAAACGGCTAAGGGCAATGACCTTAACAGTCCCTAACTAAGCCTTGTCAACTGAGAAACCTCAGTTTGTTTGTTCCTTCCAGTTTGTCTTCCCAAAGTTAAATTCCTCGACTGATACCGGCGCCTTTACTCCCTGAACTGTACAATCCGACGTCACTCGGCTGTTTACGTCAGATTGATTTCGACAGGTGTAAAATGACCTGTTTGGGTACTTCAGGCGCCATGACGCATCCACCGCAAACAGTAAAGAGGATTTCTCTTCATTTTTTGAAGTGATGTCAAGTTTAAGATTCCTTTTCGGAAGTTTTTCACGAGCATTTGTAATCTTCGTGGGTGGTACAGCCATCCAGAAGTAGTTCTTCCTTGTCTTATCAAAACCGGGTGGTCTTTACGGCTGTCACTAAACGCGTTGTAGCCAGCCGACTGTCCCTGGGTGGGGATAAGTGCGAGCCGGTGCGCTTTCGGCTCGGTCGCTATCGTGTTTCAGCGCGCATCTAAACAAACCGGGCGCTAATTGTCAACTCGGGGTCGAATCGACTGTTTGCTACCTGGCCACGGGAAGCATATCGGAGCAGCCACAAGAGAAGTAAGGAACTAACTGGTGTAACATATTTTTTTAAATCATTTAGCTTACTGCGCGCTCATAGTTTAAATGCCCTGAGGCCGCCGCTACACATAAAGGGCGCCCGCGCCGTTAATCCTAGTGACATCGTGGCGCAGCGACAGTGCGCTAACCTGCCAAGCGAAAGGTCGCGGGTTCGACTCCTGTGGAGTGCAATTGTTTTGCTTTTTGTTTCTATAAAGCAAATATCAATAAATTTTAAATCAACACCAACAAATTAAGGAAACGCATTAAAAGTGAGAGTTAAAATTGAGTTTGTCAGGTCTAGTGTGAAGGCGAGAGAACGTGTCAACGTGTAACGGGGAAGCTTGGCTCATTTCGGTTGTAAGTTATCAGACGTAGGGCCAGGGTTCGATCCTAGCCGGTGCATTTATATTTTTACATTAAAAATTGCAAAACTTGTATAAAAGTTTTAATAAAAATTTTATAAGTTTTGAAAAATTTAAGCTAAAAACGGGATTTTAATATTTCAATGAGATTTTTCATCATATGGTAAAGCCGGCTTTCGAATCCTTTTATTAATGATTTAACAACATTTTCTAATCCAATTTCTAAATTTTAACAATGTATTTCAGGGCTCTGAGGGGATCGTGAGGAAATTGAAGATCTACCTCCGACCGTGTGAACGTGTGGCCGTGAAATCTGTGAAGTCTTGATTTCAACGCACGTGTGCACATGACCGTGACAATGTGTGAACGTGAGTACTCAATTACCTTTTAGAAAGGATCATCGGACTAAATTTAAGACCATCCAAAAAAACACTAAAACTAAAAACTAAAAAAATTTTGATTTGCGTTTTTTTTCTGAACTCGTAATGAAAATTTATCTCTATTTAAAATAGACTTTTAAAAAAAGTAAAAAGTTTACCAAGGCAGGGATTCGAACCAGGAACCCTTTTCTTGTGAAACCGACCGCTTACCAGCTGCGCCAACCGGACTTTGAATTTAAATTTTTAAGATTTAAATTTAAATTTAAAAAAAATAATACATTTAAATTTTAAACTATTTTAATTTATTTTCACTTTTAAAACCAAACGATTTTGATAGGCCACTTATGCCACGCCCCTTAAGGAATTATGCCACGCCCCTTAAGGAATAAAAACTGCAATTAAAATATCCTCTTTTGAGAATGGACCCTCAATTTCTCTTAAAATCTAAAATTCAGTAAAAATAGATTTTAAAAATCCCTTTATTCTCGAAGTCTCCAAAGGATAATCGCCTTTCCCACCATTGTTTCCTCCCCTCAGTTGCGTATATTGCGTATATCCCGCGCATTGGCGATAGCACCACTTTGTGCTCTCTAAAAAGGCAGACGGCGCCTTCCAAAAAGGCTCCCGCCAGCTGTCTCAGCCATGATCCATCCCCCGCCGTGCCCCCCTATCTACCCTTCTACCTCCTCAATCGATGCTCTCCTCCGCCCCCCCCCCCGGTATCTCTATCCGCCGTTATCAATGCGCTGTTTGTGTCTCTCTGAGCGTTTATTAGCCAAAGGATCCGATTTGGTTGTTTGGTGTGACCCCAACACAAGAGAGATAACGACTGGCACTCTCTGAGCCAGCTATATCGGGCTATCGGGGAAGGCACCGGTGCAAGGCGAAGAAATGCACTGATTAGGAAAGAAGCGTCTTGGTCTCTTTCTCTCTCTCTCTCTCTCTGCGTCTCTAACCTTATTAGTGTCTGTGCGTCTCTATCAATCACCGGTATCTACGTCTCTAACCATTCCTCTGTCTCTGCGTCTCTAACCGTCCTCCTGTCTCTGCGTATCTAACCAACTCCCTGTCTCTGCTTCTCTAGCCATCCCCTCGTATCTGCGTATCTAGCATTCTTCCTGTCTATTTGTATCTTCAAACCACCTTCCTGTATCCTTGTCCCTAACCACCCCTTGTCTCTGCGTCTCTAACCTTCTTCCTGTATCTGACTCTCTAATCATGCCCCTGTCTACGTCTCTCACAATCTTCATCTATTTCTCTCTCTCTCTCTCTCTCTCTCTCTCTCTCTGTGGAAACCCTATTTTATTTCAGTATTTCATCAATCCGGCAGGAAAGGTCATCTTCAGTGCGACCACCTACCCAAATCCTGCGTTACTCATAAAGGAAACTCCATTATTGATCATATCCCCCTTTCCCGCCCGTTTTCATCCCCTTTCTTTCAATTTCACCGCTACTTTTGGCTCCTCTTCTGAAAACTAAACCTCTGAACCCTGTTCCCTTGTATGTATCCCCTTGGCAGCCGCTGGCTTCAGCGTCTCCGTGGGCGCCGCTCGTCCTTTTGTCTCGTGAATCACTGCCTTCCCTTCATCCGACTACTACGGACCGTCCACCGACGAATGCGACGCGCCTCGATTATGATAAATCCTATCGACATTCCCGAATCTGCTCGGCTGCGCCCACTTTTGCAGTATTCCGCTTCGAAATTCCAATCCGGCCTGGTTTTTACTTTTAGTACAGGACCTGTGAAATCGCCCCTTTTTAACACAATCCATCCTGAATCCTTATGAGGCGGCCTGAGGTTGCTAGAATCGATTTGAAGCGGCCTTATGTTGCGACAATCTATAGAAAGCGGCCTTAGATTAACAGATACCATCTGAGGCGGCCTTAGGTCACCAGAAATCTATCCTAGGCGGCATGAGGTCATCAGAAATCTATCTAAGGCGGCCTTAGGTTACCAGAATTTATCTGAGGCGGCCTGAGGCTGCCAGAATCTATCTTAGGCGGCCTTATGTCATCGGAAATCTATCTTAGGCGGCCTTAGGTCTCCAAAAATCTATCTTTAGGAGGCTTGATGTTGCCTAAATCAGCAGAAAGCGGCCTGAGGTTATCATAATTTTCAGAATTCGGCCTTAGTTTTACAGAATCTATCTGAGGCGGCCTTAGGTAACCAGAAATTTATATTAGGCGACCTAATGTAGCGAGAATCTCCACAAAGCGGCCTGATGTTACTAGAATTTGCAGAAAGCGATATGACGTCACAAGATTCCATCTGAGGCGGCCTTAGGCTGCCAGAATCCATCTGAGGCGGCCTGAGGTTGCCAGAATCCGCACAAAGCGGCCTTAAATGTCCAAAATTCATTTGAGGCGGCCTTTGGTTGCCAGAATTCATTCGAGGCGGCCTCAGGTTGCAAGAACACATCTGAGGCGGCCTAGGATCACCTTAATATGGCATTAAGCGGTCTTAGGTCACCAGAAACATTGAAAACGGCCTTTGGTTTGCCAGAATACATTTTAGACGGCCTGAGGTTGCCAAACTCCATCTTAAGCGGCCTTGTGTTTCCAGAAATCAGAAAAGGCGGCCTGAGATTGCCAGAAAAACACAAAGCGGTTTCGCACGAACTTTCTCACAAAAGTATCCTAAACTACAAACTACAAAGCCAGCTTTTTCAGCGGCGACACGGAGACTAAGCAAGCCCTACTTACCACATCACTTCACTGTTTCACCTCTTTTCCCAAATTTCTCAGCGCCCTTTGACCAATTCCTTAACCGTAAAGTGGGATCAATAACTCCCCCGATACCCAGTGTGTACCCTCTCTCAGGCCAGAAATCCGTGGCGACAGGGCCGTTATCACCGAGGGAGGATCGCGTCAAAACAACGCCGGACCTCGCCTGTTTTCCGTAGTCCTCTTTCCTTCTACAGTAATCTCCTGTTTCTACCGTAATCTCTCTCATTCTATTTTTCTCTCTCTCTTTCTCCCTCTCTAACCCCTAGATTCCCCCTTTGTCTCTCGAAATCTCAAGGCGCCGGCTGTAAAATCGCCTCGTAATGCCGTTAGGATATCGCCGGTAATCCTCCATTAGCCGCAGGGATTTCCAGAGGGCAATTGACAGATTTGAAGGCAGAAATGGCGTAAAACTGAATTTAAAAAAATTGAAATATTGAAATTCTAGTTTCAAAATCAGATTTCATTTTATTTTCGCAATCAGATGCGGAATGCCACGTGGATCTAACAAAACAAGAATAGTCTACAGTAGGATTAAAAAATTTAAAATGTTAAAAAAACTTTTAAATTTTAAATTTCAAAACAAAATTAACTTTTAAATCGATTTGTGACCATAATGTTAAAATTCAAATATACTAACGTAAATAATCTATATCGATCGGTTAAATAAGTGAAACAGTTGTTTTTAATTGTTTTTGAATTCGTTTTTGTATTAATTTTTACTCAAATATAAATCAGTTTTGTTTTTGTTTTCTATACAAAATCTTGGGCTTTTTAATCTCAATTAAATTAACTTCTGGCTTTCCAGGGAGAAATCCCCGGTGGAGATTCGGGGGAAGACCTATACCATTGGATTAAGAATTCAATAGGTATTCTATTTGTAAAATTTAAAAGAGCCCAATAGCTTTCATTTTCGTTAAAATCGCTTTTTCTGTAGGAATCTGGCGCCGCCGCGCCCGGCGAACATATAAGGCGGCGGCGCGTCGAAGGACAGTGCGGCCGAATGGCGCAGCTGATAAGCGTCCTGACTCATAAGCGCAGGTTCTTGAGTTCGGTTCCCCGACAGTGCAAAGTTTTTGCTTTTGCAAAAGTTTTGCAAAAATTTTTTTAGTAAAACATCGTAGTTTAGGAAAACTGAGCAGTTTTTTTCTAAGAATAACTATGTAGTTTGCTAAAATTGTTGCTAAAACCACCCAAAAACGATTGGAAAAAGCTAAAATCGCAAAAGTCAATTGAAAATGTAAATTTTGCTCTCCCGCCTCTTCGAATGAGTCTCAATTGCCCCTTCGGCCAGTGTTTGTGAGAATCCGGGATGGTGTATCCCGGCGCGGGGCTTTATGTTAATCCCGGCCCTGGGGCTTAGGAGCGACGCTAACAAAGCTGCCAATTAAAATCTCGATTACGCCGCCTCTCGCAGACGATTATCTCCGGAAATGACAGGCCAGTTGCCACTCGGCGAGAGATTCTTCGAAGATTCAGTCTAAGGAAGCGGCCTAAGTTTACTAGAAAAAGCAGAAAGCGGCCTAAGGCTGCCAGAAAAAGTGGAAAACGGCCTGAGGTCGCCAGAAAAAGGAGAAAGCGGCCTAAGGTTGCTAGAAACTGCGGAAAGCGGCTTTAGGTCACCAAAAAAGCAGAAGGCGGCCTGAGGGCCCTAGAAAAAGCAGAAAGCGGCCTGAGGTCGTCAGAAAAAGCAGAGCGACCTTAGGTCACCATAAAGCGGCCCGTGAGATCTCTGAAAATTCTCAGAAGACAGAAGAAAGAGCCCCTCTTATCTAGGATCTTATCTAGGATTTTAGGATTTCTTGAGCAGGGGGGACGCTATCTTATCTGCTGGGATTGCCAGTCCCGCGCGGCCTCTCTCTCGTTTTCCTTTCCCGCTTGCCTCCAAAACAGCCGCCTTTCCCTTTCTCTGCCATCGCGTGAATCCCAGCGACCTTCACGCACTTTATCCTCCCCTTCAAAGCAGGAATCGAGGTTTCTGATTTCTTTCGAATTTGGAATCTTACTTTTATTTTCATTTTTTTTATTTTGGATCCATACAGTCAACATATACAGTATAATATGCTCATAGCATAATCATCATAATCACAATTTTTCGCTAAAACGTTTTTTTTAGTTTAATTATTAAAATTGAATAAGTAAAAGCGATACTCAGCCAAAGTTTGGCAAAAACATGCTTTCTAAATTTACTAGACACATTTTTCTCTATATAAAGTTAGAAAAAAATTAACTTTATAGACTTTAATTAAGGATGTAAAATTTACAAAAACCAATCCTAAAAACTTTCTTTAATAAAACTAATAGTTGTTTGAAATAATTATTTTTGTAAAAGAATTTATTTAAATTTTATTCAAAGAAATGTATATAGCAGAAATTTACGGATTTTTTCACAATTAAAATAGGTTTCTTTTAGAAATTTTAAAACATTTTTACAAATATTAAACATTGATTGAAAACCGAAAAAAAGTTTAATTAGGTTATACAAAGTTTATTTTAAAACATTTTAAAGGCAAACGCCAAATATAAAATGAAAATAACTTCAAATTTCAAATTCAAAATCAGTTTATTTAGTAGTTTTAAAACATTTTTATAACTTTAAAAACCCTTTTAAACACAAAAAAGTTATTAAAAATTTAAAAGAAAAAAACTGCTTTTAAATTAGAAAAAATAGGAAAACACGATTTCAAGTTTAATAAAGCCAAAATGATTTATTTAATGATAAAAAATCTATAAAAAAAAAGTTTGAAAAACTACAATTAAAATGTCTAATCTTAAATTTTCACTTTAATTTAGCGTGAACAAAATGAGAAAATCCTTTTTTTCTGAAACATGCCACTCATTTCTGAAAACAAACGAGTTAGTGAGAAATCGACAAAACTTTCATTGGACTCAAGTAAACAAAATGTCAAAACATTAGAAACCAGTTTGAAAGCTAAAGTTCTGAGTTGTTTTCCCAAATGAAAACAGTAGTTTAGGAAGAAAGGGCTGGAACCAGGGGACCGGCGAGGTGCCTTTGCAAAAAGTTATCAGATGCTGATAAATCACAAAACACAGCACTTTTTAGTGTTTCCTTTTTTAATACCTTTTCCCTTAAAATTAGTCATTTTCTGTATATTTTGAACCATTTTGGGGCTTTAGGCGGCCTACGGTTGCCTCAAGCGGTTACAAGCAGTAGGATGAAGTTTGGGCGCTAATTAGGACGAAATCTGAAAGATCTAAGGGCAGAAATCACTTTTGTTTCATTTTCGAAAGCGAAAACTTCCGCCGAAAACCGATTTCCCTGCCGTTCCCTCGCGTGGCGCGATATGCGCCCGGCTGCCGCGCGCATATACAACATCTCAATGCATCGAGAAACTCGTTTTGGCCTCGTATTTTCTTCTTGTGCTGGCGGCCGACGATTTCGCCTTCTTTGCCCCTGCCATCTTCGCCTCGAGAGCCGGTCCCCGGATCTTTTTACCCGAAACACCACTTCCCGCGCGCCTGCCAAACGCGGTAGGACGGCATTCAACGAGACACACCTCACTTTCACTCTCTAGGGAGGGGCTTTCTCTCTCTAACGCTCTCTCTTTTTCTTTCAATTTCTGTCTCTCTCTTTCTCTCTTTGACTCTCTCTCTCTTTCTATCTGTGTCTGTCTGTCTTTCTCTCTGTCTATGTCTCTCTCTCTCTCTCTCTCTCTCTCTCTTCCTCTTGCGCCTCGATTTCATATTGCCCACTAAATTAATCAATCAGTGCCATAAACCACAAACATGCCGCTTTTAAGAGACCCTTTCTTTTTGGGTCCTCTTTCCGACTTGGTACGGGTGTAAGAAGCATTTTCTGGGGGGTGTCTGCGCCCTTTTTTCGCAAAGTAATATACTCCGCCCTTGTTTTAGCGTAAACAACGGGCACACTAGACGTAAACTTTGACAGACCCAATTTTGCCTTGCCTGAGTATCTTATCCAGCCTAAAACTACGGAATTCGTATAATTTTACTTGAAACTGCAATTTTTCAGTTTTACGGTTTCCATTTTCCGATGTGGTACGGGTGCAGAACCTTTTCTCTTTTGCAGTTCACTCTCTCCTCCCTGTTTACAGCGTAAACACCGGGCACATTAGACGTAAACCCGTGATTGAACTTGTTTTCGGAAAGAAAATTTGATTATATCTTACTTCGGCCGTTTCACCCTTTCCTGCCAATCTGACTATCCCTTTTATTTACTGTCCGATGCGAAATCTCGCCTAAGCGGGGCTCCAGTGACGTCGACTGATGAGATAACTCGAATCGCGGGGTCCTTTACAGCAAATTCATCGATTGCCCTAATCTAGAATGGATCGCGCCCTTTGCCACAGTGTTTGGCTCGCTACGATACACGCGCACTATGAAAATCTCCTCCGTTTGAGGGCAGCAGACCTTTAAATTCCTATTTTCTCTCTTTAAAACAGGAAATTTTGTTTACATTTAAACTTTTAAAGTTTAAAAACTGGAAAAGACCATTGAAATAGGGGAGTGATGTCTTGAGCCCAGAAACCCCCGTAAAGTCCGGCGGGCGCGCTCTCTCCTCCCTCGGAATCCTCTCTTTGCGTGTTTATTCTGGGATTTAGGCGTTTTCCCCCAGCGCCACCGCACGGGAGAGCGTCCGAGGGGATTCCGTCATTCTGAAACAAAAATTGGACATTTCTTGTTTTTCTCTTATCAGTCGGGACACGCGCCGCCTGCCGAGAGAACACACGCGCGCGCTATTTTCGGCCATCGGCGGGGGTTCAGCGGGGTATTTTCTGGTGTTTAGCGAAGGGGATCAAGGAAAATGAAGATAAATTTCGAAATCGATTGGGGAAATAGGAAAATAGTGATTTTGGGCCCTTAGAAACCCTAAAGTTGCAGTTTCTGGCGCGCCGGCACGCATTCGGCGCTCGGACCACGCCCCTTTTTGTACAAGAGGCTAAAGAAAAAATTTTAAACTTTCAAAATCTATTAAATTCCTATTTAAAGGTCTCTTTTTGGCGCCTTAAAGCCCTAAAATTACACTTTTTGGCGTGCCGGCGCGCATTCCACGCGCAGGAGCCTCAGGCCACAACCCGCTTTTGTAAAGGGGTAAAGAAAACAAACTAAACTTTCAAAATTGGTTCAAATCATACTTATACTCTCTTTTTAGCGCCTTAGGAACCAAAAATTGCAGTTTCTGGCGCGCCGACACGCATTCCGCGCGCAAGTGCTTTAAGTCACGCCCCTTTTGTTAAATGGGCTAAAGAAAACAGTTTAAACTTCCAAAATCAATTAAAGTAATAGTTAAAGGTGTCTTTTTGGCGCCTTAAGGCCCTAAAATTGCACGTTACGGTGCGCCGGCGTTCATTTCGCGCGCAGGAGCCCTAGCTAAAGGTTAAATAGAAAATTCAATCTTTTAAAAGCTTGAAATCAAAAAATCACGTTTTTTTGGTGTTTCTGAAGGCGTCCAAAGTCAAAAATGACGATTTCTCGCCGCCTGCCCTTCAGACTCCGCCCCCTTGTGGCCCACCCCTTTTTTGAAGGCCTTGACCTACCTCCCCTGAGAAATCAGGACCCCCCTGATCTACCATAGGCGGCCTAGTGGGGATTGGCTTTCATCCGCCGTGGCTGGCGCTCCCGACTCTCGCCGGTCTGGGTGGGCGTGGCTCAGCCGGCCCCGCCCCCTGAGCCGTTAATCGGCCGCCTGGTGCCAGCCGCCCCGATCCAGCCAGCCCCTCGCCCTACCGTACCCGGCTGTACTCCCGACTGTCACTGCTGCCAGCTGTATTTGGTTTTAGTGACAGCTGATCGCTTCTGAGAAAGAGAGAGCGCCCGAGAGACTTTTTCTGATCATCTCTTTCTCGCCTTGCCGACTGGTGCGTTGTCCATTAGTCATGTTCTTCTTCTCTTATTAATTTCTCCAGAAAACAGTCCTTTAAACTATATTTAAACTTTATTTTGAAATTAAAGGTCTAAAACTTGTTTAAATGGACGTTTTTTGTACCGACTGATAAAAGATCCGGAGGTCACACGCCCTTGAAAAATGTTTGTCATCGATTTTTCCACTTCCGATTAAATTCTCATAACAAAATGTATATTAAAATTGTATTTTGGAAACTTTACAATGTGTACAATCGTTTTTACAACAATTATTTCCGTTTTTAAATTCAACAATTCAGTTTTAAAATTTTAACTGAAAAACCGAAGTTTCTGTTTTCATTTTTTTTTTCAATTCTTTTCGACGTTTGTAATTTTGTTTAAAAAAATAATTTTTATAAAATAAATTTATAAACTAAAAGGAAAAATCTTTAAATTTTTTATATATTTTCAAAGATTATTTTATTTTAAAAGTTAATTTAAAATAGTTAGCTGTTTCAACTGTTCTACAGTACATTTTCTAACAAAATTTTTAGAGTTCCAAAGTTACGCTGTGTAAAATAATTTATATTTATGTTTTTATAAATTTTACGTATTTTCAAACTTAATTTCCGTTTTATTACGAAATATCGATTTTTTGCACTAATATTTTCAATTTTCCAAACCTGAAAGATACAATTTGCTTCGTGCCAGAATTTCGCTGTGAAATCTTAAAACATTTTCTAAAAAAATTATAAATTTTATTAAACAATTTATTAAAGGTCTAAATACAACTTTAATCTCAATTTTAAAAAATTGCAGTTTCGCGCCAGATCCAATTTCCTGCAATTTTTAGCTCTAACTTTGTGTTTGGAAATTATCTTTTGTAAATTTAATCGATATTCTGATATGAGATTTTTATTTCTATTGATTTATAAGTTTACATTCTTTTTTTGAATTGAATTTCACATTTTAAAATCTGATTTTCAGCGATGTTCCCAGTGCGCGTGGCGGTGGAGACGGTGCGCGCGTCGCACTGTCTCTCCTGTGCCCACGACGGCCACATCCTCATCGACACCTACGCCATCGTCAGTGGCTCTACCGTACTCTCCCAACTGGTGGATACCGTACTCTCAGCCCTCGGTCATCCGCAATTAGCCTTTAATGCCAGAGGTGAGTCATCCGGAGAAGGGCATGGTCTGTGGCAAGGCATGGGGGAGAAAAAGACCGCGCGGGCCTCTTTATCCCAATGGTGGCATCACATGATCTTGTTACACTTTCGGTTGCTGTGTTGGGCAGAAACAGTGGAAGATCAGTCGCGCGTCTGGGGCTTAGACATCGATTGGCAATCCAATCAGAATAAGAAGGAATCGAGTTAGGACAACCGGAATGCTACTTTAAGAGCCCATTTCTCTAGGTCTTGTTTGGCACTGAAATCGATGTTTCACTCCGAAATTGGATTTCGAAACTACTGAAAACGAAATTTTCCAATTTCAATTTACTGAAAACAGAATTTGAAAAACTACGGCCTTACCTTTATCCTTCCTTAAACTAGCGTTAGGGTCATAAAATAGTACCTAAAGTTAAATCGTTAAGGTTGTAAAAGGTTTCCTAAGAGCTATAGAGTGCTTTAACATTGCCTATAGTCTTAAGTGAGTCCTAAGGCAGCTATTAAGGCCTTAGAAGCAAAATATGACCCTAAGGACTTTCTGAACCTAACCGTTAGAGTCTCGAGATTCGTGATTTGAACTTTTAAAGTACACTTTTTAGGTAACTTTTGAGATAAATAAGATAAATAAGAATAAGATTTTTGAAACGCCTTATAATATTTTAGCATTTACCCTAAGTCTAAAGTGCCTAAAACCATTTAAGACAAGTTTTAATGCTTTAACATCGAAAATGACCTTAAGGAATTTCATGAACCTCACCGTTAGAGTCATGGAATTCCAGGTTCGATCTTAGGGTTTTTAAAAGTGACTCACTAACTAATGGGCAACAATAACCTTAGTGTTTTTACCACCTTAGTGGTTACGGCCTTAGTTAAGGTAGAACTATTAAGAGACCCTAAACATGCCAAAACTGAAGTTTGGTACATTTTGGTGATTTTTCATAGTTTAAGGTCACCTAAGGTATCGATACCGTTTAAGGGCCTTAAGGGCTAAAGTGCCTAAAGTACTTATATTTAGGACTTTAAGGTCTTTAAGGTCTATTGATTTATAAAGGTCCGCTAAAGTTAGCAAGGGCACACTAAAGTTTTTTATTCTTGAACCCATCTTTCCAGCAAATTATAGTTCCCATCTGTTTACAAATTTTAAAGTTCTTAAGGGCTTATAACTTAAGGTTCTAAATTGAAATTCAAAACTCCAACTTTTGAAATTTCTAGTGTCATTTTCATTTTCTCACCTTTCGATCCCTTTTGTTCTCATACTGTACTTTTAACCACCAAAACAGAATCCTTCCCGTGACTAATCCTGTTTTTCCTACTTGAACCATCATTTCCGTCTAAAAACTTGATTGAACCGGGAGAAACTCCTAAAACACTACTGTTTGTGTTGTCTCGGCAAACAGCTGATACGCCCGGCGGCAAAACAGGCGTCGCCCCCCGCTTTTGTGACTTTGGAACTTGAGAATTTCAATTGAAACATGAAGTTTGGGTTTGAAATTGGAACTTTTTAAGTCATCTAACGCCATAAATTAGGGATTTGATTAATTAGTACCTTAACCTAAAGTTTTTGTTAAATGCCTTAACGATTTGTTCGTTAGGGTTATTCTTTAGCGAATGACATTAAAGTGACAGTCGTTTGGGTCTTAAGGCCCTAAGGGAGTTAGGGTTCTAGGGTACTTTAAAGAATAACAGCGAAATAATGGTAAATTCCAAAATGTTAAAAAGGGTTTTAAAAAGTGAATTAGGGCCTTAGAGAATCTAAGTCGACCTTAAGGAGTAAAGGTTGTATTTTGGTCGTTAAGGCGCTAGACAATTAAGGAACTAAATACTCATTACACACTTAGGAAATTACACGACATAAGGTCCTTAAATCTCTTAAGGTCATTAAACTTTTATGTTTTTGAGCCTTAGAGGCTTTAGGTCTTAACGTTTCCTAAAGAGCCTTAACATTCAAATTGGCTAACAAAAACGCGAAACTCTCTTTACGCACTAAAGTGCAATCAAAACTTTGATTTTAAGGATTGTTAAGGGCCTTATCGTCTTCAATGGACTTTAAGGCTTTAGTAATACCTTAAGGACGTTAAGGCACTCAACGACGTTTGGCTATTTGGTTTGAACCACTTTTGAAAGTGAAAATTATCTCCTGGATTGAAGTAACGCTTAGGGTCTTAAATATTTTAAGAGACCTTTTGGCCCTAAACTTACCTTAGGGTCATTAAGGCACTTAACGTAAAGTTTTATTAACGTTAAGGCACTTAATGGATTTTCACTTGTGAAACGTTTTTGAAATCAAAAATCCCATCTGCCACACCCAACTCCTTCCAAAAACAGGAAGCTTTTCCCTTTCCCTCCGCCGCCTTTCGCTTTCCGGGCGAAAGTGGCAAAGTTCCCGCGGATCGAAGCCTGCCTTTCTCTCGCGAACTCGCGTTTTCTACCGCCCGGAACCAGTCTCCTTAAGCGGAGCGTTGCGCAATCGCTGTAAAATCTCGTCGTCGGCAGCAGATGTGATCGCGCGCGGGCCATGCCGCTTTCTTCTGTTACAAACTGAAGGAGAGAGAGTAGACCTGGCACAACCTGTTCAGGGCGAGGCCTCACGCGCAGAGGGAGGGAGGCAGGAGATGGATGAGGCACTTGAACCCGAGGGAAAGTGCCCCTTCCGAGGGAAAATCGTCTCAGAAGAGAATTTTTTCAAAACTAGTTCCAGAAACTTGTCCAATGTCTCAAAATTGAATTAAATCCAACGAGAATTCCAAATTACGCCTTTACAACCTAGAAAATAGTCAATTTGAACCTCTTCCAATCGTTTTCAAACCCTTAACCAGAAAATATAAGTGACTTTTAAACCAAAACTTACAAAATATACCGACTTCTTTGGCGTAATTTGAAAACACGTTGGAAAAATTCAAGCCAAAATTCGAATTTATTCCACCGATTTCTTCAAATTATGGATTTTTACAGCATTTAATTAGTTTTAATTCAATTTTAATACTGAATGTGGTTGAAAAGCAGCTATTTTTCGATTTTATTTCAATTTTGAATTTTCTCCAACGATTACTCCAAATTACGCCACCGTAAGTTACAATTCGCCGTGCGCATTATCGGTTTTTCTGGCGAATAATGCGATCAAGTGATCTCGTGAATGAAAGTTACAGTTAAACAGGTCAATGTTTATAGATTGAATTAAAACAAACGAGAGTTTCAAATAACGATTTTTAGAAACAATCGATAACATTGTTTCTCAACTTTCAAACTTTAATCATTTGATTTCCACGAGATTTTTTTAAAAAATTATCTCGAGTGAAAGTTGAAGATTGAATTGTTCTAAGTTTCTCAATTGAATTAAATCCAACGATAGTTTCAAATTTCGCTTTTCAAAAACAATCAATAATTCATTGTTTGTAATCATTTTAAACGAGATTTTTCAAATTAGTGTAAAATTCAATTAATCCCAACGAAGTGTTGCAAATTACAGATTTCTTTCGACTGCGCGAATTTTTTCCCAACGAGGTTTCCAGATTACGGTCTGTAAATTGCTGAAATTTGCGTGGGATTCAAAAATATGGACCAAAAACAAGTTTCATGTTGTTTTTCGAAGTTCAAGACTAAAAAGGAGGTTTAAAAAATAAGAATTCAAAATCAATGCACCGTTGGTGCTCATTTAGCAATGGAGGGCGTTTACGAGTTGACAATTAACCATGGGGTATAAAAATTCGTTTTAAAAATGAAAAACTTCAAGTTTTACATTTTCTAAAGTGATTTTAAATTGTAAAGTGGTTTTTTTAGGTCTCGTCCAAGTGAACAATTGGAAGGCCCTTCCCTTCGAACAGATCACAGACAACATGGACGATACCGTATCCAGCCTTTTCAAAGACATTTCCAGTCAGATCACATTGAGGATTCTGACAAAACCGTGAGTTTCATTGAGTTTCAGAAACCGTGAGCCCAGCAGTGGCCAAAGTCTAATCCTCCGGGAGTACTGTGTGCACACATTAGGCAGTCCAGATTTCGGAGGGGGCGCGAGACCGGGCAACCCGATCCGCGTATATGCGCGAACATGGCTTTGTGTTTCCATTGAACGCAGGTGCTAGAATCACACAGGAGAGCGCGGGCACAAACACTCAAACATACAGAGCGCCGATCCGCACAGAAAGGCAGGGAAGGGGCTCCAGGAATTACAGGGGGAAGTTCAGGGGAAGCAGATCTCTCTCTCTCTCTCCCTGGTTGATTGAAACAGTGGAGTGATGGGACCAAAGCGCTCTCTCTCTCTTCCAATTTAACCATTGAAAGTATCGTCATCTGAACACACCTTCCGACCAATCCCCTCATTGGCATAAGCCCCTTTCCCTCTGTTTCTGTGTGTATCCACCGCCGGCTTACGGTAATCCGTCGGTTATCATTCGAGCGTGGTGGCGCCCGAGATTTGATTAAGGAAGGTCGCCGTTGTTTGCGAGACCGAGACGCTTCTTCTCCATCTTTGGCGGTGAAAACATCTTTAGCCTCTTGTTTTGTTGGACGCAAACTTGTTATGAACTTGCACGTTCCGGGCGGCCAGGGTCAGATGGAGACAAGGGGGATTGTTTCGGTTTTGGGGAGGTTGAGGAAGAGAGAGGGAAAGGGAGAGAGAGAGAGAGATTTGCGTTTTTGGCACATCAATCCAATGTTTCAATCAACCAGGATGTGAGTGAGTACGTGTGAGTGTGAATCCTTCCTCCCCCCCCTTCCCTTCCCCGTGAGCCACGTAAACACGGCGTGCCTTGTTTGCCTTCGATCCTTCGATCCGCAATCCGTCGCTTTAATGCCATATCGGCTTTTATTACCGCCGTGATAACAGCAAGGCCGGCAGTGTACAGAACGGATAAAGCCGCGAGAGGGCCGTCGCCGACGCCACGGCTTTCGGGGCAAGGTGGGGGCTGCTGGAGCAGCGAGAAATGGGATAATGTGGGAAATTGTTAAGAAAAGACCTCGTTTTTGTCGAAAAGTACCTTTATTACGCTGTTGTAAACAATTATATCCAAAATCAGATCAAGGTATCAATTGGAAATTTTAAAAAACCAACTTTAAACCCAAAAAAATAATTTTATCCAACGATTGTTTCAAATTACGATCACAAATTACAACTTCCCGTAGAATCAGTTTTTCACGACTAAAAGAAATTGCGATAGAGTTAATCGAAGTTTAAATTTTCGCGTTTCTTTTCAACTTTTCCGGTAAACCTTGATTTTTCCGAACGTTATTTTTAGTTTACGCCCTGCGTTTACAAATTATTGATTTTCATATTTATTACATAGATATCTTTTGAATTTAAAAGTAATTCACTTTTAAGTTCAATTTTCCTCACCTAGAAAAATCTAAAGTTTGAATTTTACCCAACGATTGCTCCAAATTACAGTTAAACGCAGGACGAAACAAGCTATAAAGTTGTTTTAGAATTCAGTTTTCCAAAATATAACGTTTTAATAGTGTTGCTTAAGGGTTTCTTGGTGTTAAATTAACCCAAACGAGATTTCCAAACACCGCGCGAATATTTCCCAACAACAATTCCAAATGACAGCTTTTACGTATGCATTTTCAGAGCGACGACAGACTCCGCCAGTGCCCAATGTATGACAGATTTGAAGCAGAGATTACTAAAAACGGCTGTCAGCAAGAACCCCTCGATTTTGAATACGGTAGACAACCAGCAGATTAAGGTAAGTCAACGTTCCATTGTTACGCTGTTGTAATCGGAACAGTGACTTCAACAGATGAATTTTGGCGCGTTTGGGCTTCAAAAGATGAGGATGGCTATGACTGATTGGCTTTTCAGGAGCTCATCACCCAAATAATCGCCGGTGACGAGCCTACGATGCTGAACCACGAGCAGATCAACGCCATCAACGAGTGGCTGGAGACTTTGGATCAGGCGGAAGAGCGACGCAGGTACGGTAGTCTCGGATTAGGGGGGGGGGGGCTAAGCCCGACGGTCGACGAGGGATCGAGAGGGCGCAGAGCGCTCGATCCCTCCGCTAGCTAATCCACTATTGGCTCGCTGAAGTTAAGCCGTGCGCCCCGCGGAAACTTTGGAACTGCCAGCCGGCTGGCTCACCGGGTGAGAGAGGGAGACAGCCGGCTTGAAGATAACAAAAGGAAGCTAGATTTCTCAGCTTGTTGGCTCTTTTCGAACAGTTTTCTTCAAGTTCTAATTAAAAATGCTCTCAAGTCAGCCTGTAACCAGCCGGCAAGCCATGGCTCAGCCGGTTAGCCCCTTGCACCGCGCGCACGACCCTGGTTCGATCCCCGCCGCGGCAAATAACTAAAAACGGGGTTTATGACCTTACAGCTAGTATGTACTCTGTTTACAAAACCATATTTCTTTTTGGAAGTCATTAGTCTTTGTATAAGATACTCAGGTAACCTCGCTCCATTGCCAATCTACAGTAATCTTCTTAAAACTATATTTTTAATCGTTTTTGGCATGTTTAGCCCAAAATCTCGAAAATCCATAACTCTCCTTACTGTAAATATTTACTTTGATTGGGAAATCGTCTATGACTTTCTGTAGCCAGACAGGATTTATGGCTTCTGAGTCATAGAGTAGGGTTTTTCGAAGGGGTGGCCTAGTTTTCAAGGAGGTAAACCATCCAGGTGGTAGGAAAAGGAGCCTGGTTCGATCCCAGTCGATGCACTTCAGGTTTTATCAAGCGTATAACATGTCAACTTACGAAAAAGGGATAATTTTTTGGGATTAAAAGTAAAAAATCCAATTTTATCGAGAAAAAAATCTGTTTAAAAAATTAAATTACTTTTCAAAACATTTTCTTTGAAAAAGACTTCTAAATTATGATTACTTGGACAAAAAGCAAAACTAAAACACTGTAGGGGAACCGAACCTCCGGCCTTCCGCCTATCAGCCCATAAGCTACCCGCTTGCGCCACCATGCTGCTTATTTCACTTGCCCGGTGCTGGCTTATATGACGGCAGGGCGCGGTGGCATAATTTCGTATAGAAAAAAGCGATTTTCTTAACGTTTATCAACTCTCCCTAGTGAGATAAGGCCTTAATACCACTAAATTCCTATTTCCTGCCTCTTCCGAGGCTCCAAACTAAGGAAAAGAGGAAGGACATCTTGATATTAGCCGGATACCGTATACCCTCTCGCCTTCCGTCGTCGGCACAACAATTTCCTGCCGGGATCCCCGCAATAGCGGCCAATCAGACTGCGTCCTGATTATCTCTGGGATCGAGGCGGGAAATTGCCTGCCGTCGGCGTTGGGATTACACGCGCGCCCCGCTGTTTTCGTCTCAAGACCCGGGGTCGTCTGCCAAGAGAGAAAGGAAACGGTTCCGCTCTCGAAGATAAGCCTCATCCTCTGTCTGTGACTGTGGCAGACGGGTCATTCCAGACAATGGCCACATTGTTCTCCTGGGGGGAAACTCGTTCTTTCCCTCTCTGGCTGCCATCATCCATCGATCTCGGCACGCGAGGGACCGTATTGACACGGGGGTGTGTAAGATCGACAGATACCTGTGTGACTGGCGGTGTTTGCGTGTTTTTGGGGCCCCGATTGATCGGATTTTGACTGTTTTCAGCCGGGCCCCAGCACACCCTGCGCCCCCGTGATAAGCCCGGAGAGCGGATGACTTTAGACTGGGGAGAGGGGCGAGAGGGGGATTAAAATAGATTTACAAAGTTATTAAAAATAATAAACTTTGAAATAATTAAATAAATTTCAGTTTTCCTACTAAAACACTCTTCAATCTCGGTTGAAACAACAAAAGAACAATTTTCTGGGTAGATTGGCACAATTTTGAGCTAAAAACATGATTTTCTTAGTTTACAAAACAATTATTGTTACTAACAAATGTATAACTTTGAAAGATGGGTAGTTTACTAAATAAAAAATGTATACTGCAGCGGCGGGGATCGAACCAGGGTCGCGCTTGCGGGAGTCTGGTGCGCTACCGCCTGAGCCAGCGACAAGACTGCGCCTTGATTGTAAAATAGTTGTGATAATCGATAAAACAGCCTAATTTTTATTTTAGAACCTTCAAATAAACTTTACCTTTAATAAAAATAGTAAAACTAGCGATAAAATGAAGGTTTAACCCTCGAATTATGCCAAAAAGAAATATAAAACTAAAATTTGAAAGGAAATGTAGTTTGAGAAGTAAAATTTAAGTTTTCCCAAAATTCAAAACAAAAAGCACCGGCGGGGATCGAACCAGGGTTGTTGTGCAGCAACTTAGCGCTCTGCCTGTGCGCCATCAGAGCTCGCTGGCAGACTTTTAACCCGTTTTGAAGATTCGTTTGTAAAGTTTTTAAAATCAAATTCAATATTTTAGAAAGAAAAAACGCCTCCAAAGATCGAACCAAGAACCAATTTCGCACTTTCACGACAAATAAATTTTTATGAAACTTCTTTCTTTGGTGAAACATTAATCAAAACAACTCTAAAATCTTGAAGACCTCCAAATGCAAAAAAAAACTTAGGGGATCGAACCTGTGGCCTTTTGTTTCAAAACTACGATAGAGAACCACTTTGCCACACTTTACAAACGCTAAAAACTCTCGAAATCGGTCGTTTTTTGGATTTTTCTATCACTTCTTCCACTTTTAGCTATTTCCGAATGCTTCAAATCACATTCCATCAGCGGATTCCTTTGTCTGGTCAGAAACTGTGTAAAATCGCGACACCGGTTTCTTAACGCTTCGAGATGTCTCCTAACACATTTGACCTATGAAACAGATACCGAAGAGCGCGGTTAACATGATTTAGTGGTCGGGGACGCTTAAAAATAGTATTGTTTGCTTGTTTAGCAAAAAAGCAAAACGTTAGCGCTAGTGGGGAATCGAACCCAGGACCTTCCGCTTGGTAGGCGAGCTATACTGATGTCATGAGGTAGAGGACGCCAGGCGCGTTAAGTACGAACGTACAGCCGCTAGCGCCTTCCCTTCCGCCTATTAATCATTCGCATCCTCTCCTTTCCTTCAATAGCCTGTCCGATCGATCCGCCTTGGCATGTTTTGTTATGATCCGGCCTGAATTGGCCACGACGGATCTGACTCACGCCGCTCGGCGGCCGAGGATGCGCCCATACCATCTAGGGGGCACCTTAGATGATCAGAAAATCGATAATTACCCTAAAAACTTACCTAAAACCCTAAATTACCTTAAGACCTTACTAAATATGGAATTTCAGCCCTCTCTCCCACGTCCGTTTCAACCAACTCTTCGAAACGCCGAAGCTCGAGAAATGGTTCAAACAGGACCCCAACCCCAGTCGTCAGAAGCTTATGCAGTACATGGGATTGCTAAACAACAGCAGTGTGAGGAAAAATCAATCGAAAATCACTTATTCCCAGGTAATTTAACTTATTTTAATTAAATAAAGTCATTTTTCAGATATGTAATTGGTTTTCCAACCAAAGGGCGTCTAACAGAAGGCCAGCTCTCGCGGCCCAGATGTCTACCCTGAATCAGGTTAGAAAAATCGATAATCGATCGATAATTGATTGTTTTAGTCTTTGCCGACTATGGTGAGCGAATACAGGCCCAAGATTGACTTCAACAACCTGATCGAGTCTTGTACGAAGAGCGCCAATGGGGATGACATCAGGGTGGAGGGAGGATCCGATTCTCCGAGTCCGGGAGACGATGAATTGCATAGTAATAGCGATGGAGCTAATGACCATGTGTTTAAGCAGGTGAGGATTTGGAGAGAGAGAGAGAGGGAGAGAGAGAAAGAGAGAGAGAGAGAGAGAGAGAGAGAGAGAGAGAGAGGGAGAGAGAAAGAGAGAGAGAGAAAGAGAGGGGCAAAGAGAGAGAGAGAAAGAGAGGGAAAGAGAGAGAGAGAGAGGGACAAAAAGAGAGAGAGAGAGAGAGAGAGAGAGAGAGAGAGAGAGAGAGGGAGAGAAAGACAAAAGAAACGTAGACCGAACATGACCGCCTATGGCATCATCGGGCCGCTTTTCTACCGACGGTGACCGCTTAAGACAACCTCAGGCCGCCTTTTTCCCGCTGAGGACCGCCTAAGACTACCTCAGGACGCTTTGTTAACCGCAGATGACCGCAGAAAACATCCTCAGGCCGCTTTCTATTTTTTTTACCCCCGATGACCGCAGAAGGCATCCTCAGGCCGCTTTTTACCGCTGATTACCGCTTAACCGAAGATGCTACCAAAGATTCTACCGAATATGACCCCAGATGGCATCCTCAGGCCGCCTTTTACCGCTTATTACCGCTTAGGACAACATCAGGCCGCCTTTTTAACGCATAAAACCGCTTAAGACAACCTCAGGCCGCCTGTTTACCGCATCAGACTGCAGAAGGCATCCTCAGGGCGCTTTTTACCGCATAGCCAAAGAGGGAGAGATGCAATACTTTTGACACATCACTTCACTGTTTTTCTCAAGAGAGAGGGGATAGAGAAGTAGAAACATGAAGCGCTTCTGGCACATTCCTCCAATGTTTCAGATGGAAGCAGTTGTTTTTGCACATCGTGTGTGTGTGTCTGTGTCTGTGTCTGTGTGTGAGCTCAACCTCCCGCGATTGATCACTCCACTGTTTCAAACCCTCCCACCTTGAACTTGTCATCCCGAAAAGCTGCTGAACCGTTTTAAACCCAAAAGCGAGAGGATATGGCCTTGGGCGGATTTTACGCGATACTATCTCACCCGACCTTGCCATTCGCGAAAGGGCGGATTTCGGCTGCCAACTGGCCTGCCGTAGCTGGTTCCTCGCACAATGGAGTGATGCACTTTTGAGGACGTGTTGCCAAGACAGACTTAGGGAGAGAGGGATGTGGGAAATTGGGTGGAAAAAAGATTTTTGGGATTTTAAAGTAAAGTTTCAGGAATCTACTGCCTCATCGCCTGATCTTATCCAATCACAAGTGACAGGGAGTCTGTCTTTGGCCTCTTCCTCTCCTAGGCAGATGCCTCAGGATTTGTCAATGACAAGCATCAATGGATTGAATAGCTCACTTGGAAATCAATGTGAGTTTTATTAGATTTCTCTCTCTCTCTCTTTCTCTCTCTCTCTTTCTCTTTCTCTTTCTCTCTTTCTCTCTCTTTCTCTTTCTCTCTCTCTCTCTCTCCTTCTCTCTCTCTCTCTCTCTCTCTCTCTCTCTCTCTCTCTCTCTCTCTCTATCTCTATCTCCCTCTCTCTCTCTCTTTCTCTCTCTCCCTCTCTCTAAAAACCACTTTTCAGCCCGCTCTCGCCTGATGTTCGATCCCCTAACAGAATTGCCAATCCTGGAGCGCTGGTTTGAAGAGAACCCCCACCCAACATGGATGAACATCGATCAGTACACTCAGATGCTGAACAGCTGTCCCTACAGGGAAAACTATCCCCACATCAGTCAACATAATGTTAAGGTGAGCAAAACACACACATTCACACGGATACACGTACCATGATTGATTAATCGAAACAGTAGAGTGGTGTTTCAAAAGTACTACATCCATATCTCTCTCTTTCTCCCTCCGTGCTTATTTATCTCTTTTTTAAATAGTGGAGTGATGTGCCATAAACACTACATCTCTCACCCCTCTCGATCTCTTTCTAACTTGATTTATATAGTGGAGTGATGTGTCAAAATCCCTGCATCCATCTCTATCTTCTTATTCTCTCTCTATTTATTGAAACAGTGGAGTAATATGTCGAAATCCCTGCATCTATTTATATATGTACTCCTCTCTCTTGATAGAAACAGTGGAATGATGTGCCAAAAACACTTACTCACATAACACGGACACAGACACACACATACATGTGGTGACGCCCGTCTTCCTTGTGCGCATTGGGGAAGAGGGGACGGCCACTGACTTGTGAATGCATAAAACAAGAAGAGAGTGTTTGGGTAACATAGCCAGAGGGGCCGACCGGTAGAAACACGGCAGGCGTCCTAAGGCTTCGGTGGACTTTTCACTCTCACTCAAACTTACTCTTTAGGTCTCTTTCTCTCTCTCTCTCACACACACACTAAACTATTTGAGTTGAATAACTACGTTCATTATAAAGGATAAAGGGAAACAGGGAGGAGATCTGATCATGATGATCCTGGTCCGCTACCAGGGGTGCCTTTATAGTCTCCTCGGAACAGGCGTTCTTCATGCGGGGGCGACCAGGGGGCGAACAGGCGGAGCAGGCCAGCGGCGGGTGACTCACGAGGAGAAGGTAGCGGGAGGCGAACGGGGGGATGAAGGGGAGTAATTGGCACCATCACATACACATGCAGATCGTTCTGATGGTTCGCAAAATTGGAAAATCCGGTCTCAGTATCTCCCTAATGAGCTAATTCTCATGCCCGTAGGAGGTCTGAAACCAGTCATTGGCGCGCTAGTTCCATTTCGAATTCCCAGATTTTGTCGAATTTGACGCAGGGAGGCTACGAAAGGTTATAAAAACTAGCAAAAGTTTCAAAAATACAAAAAAACAAACAACAATAAAAAGAAAAAACTTTTGACAGAGAAGGGGATCGAACCCCGGACCTCCACCTTATGAGACAACCACCTTGGCATTGCACCATCCGGGCACAAAATATGCTCGACGCCGCTGGTTGATTAGGCGGGGCGCGTTGATTAGGCGCTGAGCTACCAAATGAAATAGGCTAAAATCACATGAATCTGGGTTATTTCCTCTTTTTCCAGATCTGGTTCAAGAACCGTCGTGCCAAGTGCAAGCGCATGCAGACGGGGATGCAGGAGAAGTTGGAGAAGCTGTTCGCCTAAGCCCTCCGTCCTCTGGAGAGAATCC